>PVHP010008648.1:0-52410 GCA_004024765.1 Zapus hudsonius | reverse complement strand
GTTAGCCAGCTAGCTCATTCTATGTCATGTTTTTTTCCTGTCAGGAAAAAACTTCCCCTTTCCTCCCATAAGCTGCTTCTGGTCTGGTGTTTTGTCCCAGCAAGCAGAAGGTAGCTACAACTTTTTTTTTTTTTTTTTTTTTTTTACTGTGGCACTAGAAAATGAACCCAGTGCTCAGGTCTGGATAGCAAGCACTTTACCACTGAGCTATGTCCCCAGCTCCAAAGTTTAATTATTTTGGATGGTTATAGTCAATGTAGTCACATTAAAAATCGTTAAGATATTTTATATATCATGAAAATATTGACCATCTATTTATATACCAAATCTTGAAATCGAGTACTTTGCACATCTCAGTTTGGTCTAGCTGCTGGATATCATATTAAGCAGTACGGCTCTAAAGTATTGTAGAAGAATACTAGTCAGCAAAATTGGATAGGATGAAACTCCAAACTCCTGCCCCCCAGGGAAGACAGCTGCTTCTACAGCAGTTCAGGTCTTTTGCCCTTACCTGTGCTTGATGAAGTCCGCTCCTTTGTCCATGTCTTACTCTTAGAAATGGGGCCAAACATGGTGCCAGAAAGTGCTAAGGGAGCTACTGGGTGACAATGGCCACCGACAACATGAATAAGTAGGAGACCCTGTGTGCCACCAGCCAGACAAGAACTACATACATGTGCAATAGTGGCACACAGCCTTTGCGGGTAAGCAACTGCCTCTGATTGGACATCACTCAGTGGTAGACAACTCATAACTGGTACTGGAAACCAAGTCAGCACTCTATGGTCAGGACAATCACAATACCCAGAGAGAAGCTTCCAGTGCTCCCAGTTCTGTGTACAAAATCTCAATCTCCTAGGCATATCCCTTTAGTCAAAGCTTCTCTCATCCTTGGTCAGAGAATACTGGAGAGATTGAAGATCCATCAACACAAGAAAGACAGCCGAATGCTCGCAATGTACAGTACCAACTCTACCACATTGGCTGGTACAGAAGAAAGTGCGGAGGGAGCAGCAACTCGGTGATAACCCTCAATGCTACCTTGACATCCACACCCAGGAAAATAGCCCCAAACACTGTGGTGAACTGAAACACATCACAACAAAAATACACATGCTGCAGAGAAGTCAATACTAACGGATTCACACCTGCCAAGGCTGCACACCTGCCAAGGCTTGGGGACTGTTGTGGAAGAGGGGGCAGGGAGACTGTAAGAGCTACAAGGCAGGTAGAAACACCCTGAGACACAGCTCCCCCCAGAGACAGAGGCCCTAATTACCCCCACAGTGAACACCAACAATCCTACTGAAGAGGGTCCTCAGGGAAAGGGGAATGGGGGGAGGAGGCATATTACAACCTATGTTAATTAATTAAGAAGACTAAAAAAAAAGAAATGGGGCTAAACATATAGATTTGTGGCTCTCTCCTTTCTGTTGTTTTTGTCTTCCATCTCAGTTTTCAGCTGCTATGGTTTCCCTAAACATCTTCTGATAGCCCAAGCAGTAAAAGATGGCAGGTGTCCAGCTCATAGAGATCCCGCAAGGGCCTCTGGTACTGTTTGAATGTGAAATGTTCCCCACAGGTTCATGTTTGAATGCTTGTTCCACAGCTGATGGAAGCTTTAGAAGTGGTGCTAAGCTGGGAGAGTAAGATACTCGGGGCAGGACTTTGAAGGTTGTATCCTGGCACTGGTTCTGGCACTCTGCTTCCTGGTCACCCTCACAGTAACAACCTCTACCACACGCTCCCTCCACCACCATGGGCTGAGATGCCTTTCGCACTGGGATGAAATCTCTGATGTCATGATCCTGAATAAATCATGCCTCTTTTAAGTTGTGTCTGTCAGGTGCTTTGTTACAGTGACAATGCAAGAGGAACTAATAGAGCCTCCATTCAGCTGACAAGCTGTCAGGATGGAAACTCTTTGACTCTTCTCTGGTTTCTGCCTGTTTTCTAGCTTTTACACAGTTTCTTTTTGTAGATTTTTAGAGTTCTCCATTGTTTAATGCAGGAAGCTTAGTTCCATACAAGCTACTCCATCACGACTGGATACAGAACCCTTGACTGGAAGTTTTTAAACCCAGTCCTCAGTGTCCTGCAGAGGTGCTAAGGGCCCACTGTGAGGAAAGGTGGATGTTGAGTGAAAGGATGCTTCATTTTATTTGATTTCTGTACAAAATGTTTAAAAGATTAAGGTGCAAAAACATATTGATTAGAAATTTTATTTTGGGGCTGGAGAGATGTCTCAGCACTTAACTATACTTCCTGCACAATCATGAGGACCTGAGACTGCAGACGTTCCAATCTCCAGATCCCACATACAACATCCGCGCATGACCACACATATTTGTAACCCCAGCCCTGCAGGGGAGCAGATACTCGAGAACTGTTGGAGCCCACCACCTCTGGAGTCAGTAAAAGGAGACTCTGGCTCAAAACAAGATCAGGTGGAAGAGTACCTGAGCAGGATACCAATATTCCATTTCCACTACTAAGAGAGTGCCCCCCTGCTCTCCACCAACCACCACACAGGTGAGAGTATATGGGGCACATCAAGGCCATGTACAGGTGCATCCACCCCATGCACACGCGTGCACACATACACTAAAAAGAAAGTACATTTGATTCTTGAATGAATCTTTAAGACTAGTTTTCAGCCTTGCATTCATGCTGACCTCTCTTTATCATGAATCCCTTACCCTACTTTCTTCTCACTTTTACCAGAGTTGGGCCATCCTTGGTTTCAGGAAGAGACTCTCATGCCTGTCTGATTTCTGTGTTTTTAAAGTGGCAAGTCCTTCCTTCTTTGACTGAGTGTGTGAATGGCTGACTGATTTATGGGCTTGAAGAATTGCTGCTAATCTTCAAGATGCCCAGTGAGGCTTTCTTCAGTGAGTCCTTCTTTGAGGCCAGGAACATGAGGGTAGACTTTCATCCTTAATTTCCCACAGAACATATAAAACCAATGCAACAAGTCTCAATTTCTTGCTTTCCTTCCCATTGTTTCTCTCTCAAGCATATGTTGAGAGCTTAACAAAGCAAAGAGGGTTGATTCAAAACCAAATATATTGTGAATCTCCCGAGTTAGGCAAGTGATCCAAGTTGAGCTTAAGAAACCTAAGAGACGCCATAGCAAAAGCCAAGCTTAGTTATAAACATAAACATTAATGTGATGGACAATACGTTACTGTAGAAATGGCTGTCCAATCATACCAGCATCAGTCCTGTAATCCTGCGTTTACCATGTCTCTTGATTGTATCATTTTTCTCTTGTGCTTGAATTAATGTCATATTTTGCTCATCGTGCCCTAGGAACAATACACTCCAGGACACATATGCATGTAGTGGGTTGTCCTATTCAAGTTAGTGTAATGAAGCATGAAATTTGTACAACAAAATTACCCAGAGACACACTTCTCAGACTGCCCCCCATTGTTAAGCAACATGACTATTTTTCGATCTGTTTTGAGCAAACAAAAATATCACAGCAACAATAACAGAATGTGGCATAGATTGGAACTGTGGCATTAAGTGGGTAATAGCATACCCTTATCCACAGTGTTGCTGCTCCAGACCCTCGTGGGTCCAACACACAGAAAGCAGTGACTTACCGTGACTGGCAAGGATGAGAGTTACACCTCCGGACTTGTGGCTCAGGACGGCTTGTCTGGGGGCAGTCACTGTCGTTCACCAGGGTTGTGGTCTTGTTAACGATACGGGTGCATGACACAATGGTTCTGCGTTCCCCTGCAAAACAAACCATGGGAGCTGAGGTACTATGGTTGTACATACCTGCACATGCTCAAGGAGTGTTTGGGTGCAACCATTGATTGATCAGTGTGCCATTTAGAGTGGTCATTAAAAGTCAGAGAACTGAGTGACTGGCCGTGAAGAGTGTAGCTGCTGGAGCCAGCTGTCTGAGCTCATCTTGGCTTAGGAGCTGGTAGTCATTGGTGTTATGAAGGGATTGCCACCCAGCCAGCAGTGACAGTGACACCCTAGATCTCCCATAGTGCACAGCCTGCTGTGGTCTACTGGGCCCAGTCTTCACGACAGAATGGCTGCCTCTATATTACAGGACTGCTGCCTGTTGGGGAGAAGTGAACGGCGTGGCTGGCACAAAGGACACACAGACTAGTGCTGCTCTGGCAGGTGTCCCAGAGCCAACCTGCACGTGTCCACTTAGCCCACTGGTGCTAATGCCCAAGTGTCACATGTTCCTGAGCAGCTCTGAAAAGCCACTGACCTTCCTTTGTGTGTTCCCAAGGCACCTTGCATACCACGACCACAGCTTTGTCAGAGAGTGTAGCTGCTGGAGCCAGTTGTCTGAGCTCATCTTGGCTCTCTGTCACTAATGTCACAGTGGCCACCATATCAAGCATCTGGCCACTATGCTTCTGTGTCCCAGTTTCCCCAAATAGGCTGGTTGGCCTCACCTCTGTTTTAGAATGCTCCAGTGCTGCTAAAATGAACATCTATAGGAATGGAACATGGAGGTGACACTTCAGGTGTATTACTGTCATTATTCTGACTTGAGAAGAATGACAACAAAAGGTCAACAGAGATCCAAGTATAGCCATTTGGACTCATTGCAGGATCTGTCCTTTGAGAAGTTTGTCATTAAGTGAGTCCTGAGCCACACCATCCATTGAGATGGTTCACAAAGGTAGCCTTGTACAAACAGGAACCAGCAAAGCTGCTCAGGCCAGCTTTATGCTTTGTCAGCAGATCTGATAGCTTTAAGGAGTTGGAAGTCATTGGTGTTTTGAAGTGACTGCCACCCAGACAGCAGTGACAGTGACACCCTAGATTTCCCATAGTGCACAGCCTATGTGGTCTACTGGGCTGGGCTTTCTCTGCAGCAAGTTGGCCCAGAAGAAAGTTTGGTTGCATTTAGAGACATAGGTGTGGACCACTGCACTTGCAACATGGCAGGCCATCAGCACAGAGAGGCAACTTAAGGCCCAAGGGACAGATGGCCTCTCAGACAGCGCAGTGTGGCTGGGCTGATGCCACCTGCAGGCTATGTACCTCTTGTGGGCTAAGGGCGGAACTGTGAGGGCAGTTAGCCAAATGCATGGGAAGGAATTCACAGTTGATTCGGAATGTCTGATGGACTCAATTGCACTATAGCAACTTCCCACCCATGACCAATGAGACGAGTTTCTTAACAATCAATTTTCTGTAAACTGCATATCTGAAAAAACCATCTTAGCAATCACCAACCACTTAAGAGCAGGGATGGATTATACCAGACACTCTACCCTATGGGCTGGCTTCCAGAATCCTGGCCAATCCTCTGTCCTAACTCATCCTATGTCCCATCTCTCATGACACTGCTGTTTGCCACATCAGGATGACAGGTGACCCTGCAGGGAGGAATGGTTTCCTGTTGCATCTTTGCTCATAGTTATCCTTGCTATGTAGCACTCATCTCCCTAGTGGAAGTGAAGGGCACTGTCCTTTTAGAGCTGAGGAAATGCAGGTGTGAAGAGCGTATATGCAAGCTCTCTTCTGAGATCAGGCAGAGCTGTGGAGTCAGGACTACGTTCTGTGTGGAGGGCTTTTTCTTTCCATTGTACCCTAGGGTGGAGTAACAGCGGTGAAAAGACCAGAGCACTTGGGGTAGGTGGGAATATCACCAAGTTCCAAGTCCCAGTGTCATTCTGCATACCCATCAGTAGCCCTCAGTGGCCAAATCTTTTCTGTAGGTTCAGGCACCAGACCAAGTTGCAGTATCAGCCCACTAAGAAACATGGAAGATGGATGGGCTCTGCCATGCACTCTGCAGAGCTTTCCAGTGGGTAAGTTCCCATGGGAGAGAGACCAGGTTCCCTGTCCCCACACTGTGCACTGCCCAGAGGATTCCCACTACACCTACTGCCCCTGCCTGTTGCTCACCTCCTCCGCACTGTACGCTGCACCCTTCCCAGCCACTGTGAGTCCATAGGAACAGAGCGTCCTGCTGCTTTGCCGGCTCACTTTGATTTTCAGCAGTGTGGTTTACAGGTATGGTGTACTCATAGTGAATTCCATAATTCTGGTCATGAAACAGCAGCACCTGGATCCACAAGGAAATAAAAACGCTGTGTTGAAATGGAGTGATGGCTCACAGGTTGCTGAATGTGCATGTGTTGAGGATACTGAGGAAGTGAGTGCCCTGCCTCTGCATGGAGAAAGAGGATGACGATACATAGGGTAGCCAAGGCCTGCAGAAGCCTGTGCATTCTCCCAGTTGGGAGCCATCGTGAGCTTGAGGACCTCAGTGTCCGAAGTCCTACTGAGGATGCAGAATAGAAGGGCTTGCTCTGTTCCTAAGAATGCATGCCACAAGCCTTTATAAAGCCAGCAGGTGTCCCCTGGCCTTATTTATGGAAACATGATGATGCAAAGCAGCCTGCCTGAAGGAGATAGAAGTGGCCTGGCTGTAGGCCAGTGAGTGTTCCCGGGGCTAAGTGGCTAGCAAGCTCATTTCTAGACACGGAGGTCCAGGAGAGTGGCCCAACAGGATCTAGAGGCAGATTGTACAACCCACCTGCCTAGACTGGGGCAGACCAGGTTGGAAGTGCTCCAGATAGCAGGAGCTACCTGTCCCAAGCCTCCTTGGGTTCCCAAGGTTGAGTTGCAGGGTGGGGAAGGGAGGGGTACTAGGAGCAGACCCAACAACTTAAATGTCTACTTTCTCAACAGATGAATCTGCAGTCATGCACTTGGAAAAATGCCTCCAGTTTAAAAAATAAATAACTAGGGGGCGGAGATGATGGCGGATGAGTAGCAGCCTCGCCAGGACTCTCTCCGTAAAGGTTTGATTTTCCAGGATCCAAACCCTGGACCCCAGCTGGCCCTGAATCCAAGCTTACCCTCTCCCCAGCTCCGCCACCAGCCTGGACAGGGTAGTCCGGACAGGGTTCCCCAGTGGCTTTCTGCTCTGCAGAGGAACAGAGAGCCGCCCTTCCCCCACCCCAAGCTCCCGTCATCGCCACTGTCTCCTGCTTCCAGAGCCCACGCCAGCTGAGCACCTATCCCTCCTTAAAATTTCCTAGCAGTAAATGATGATGATAACACATCATACCAGAACTTGTGGTACACAATGAAGTCAGTCCTAAGGGTGAAGTTCATAGTGCTAAATGCCTTCATATCAAAGACAGAGAGGTCTCAAATCAATTGTCTAACCACCCACCTAAGATCATTGGAACAGATGGAAAAAGCTAACCCAAGGAGCTCTAGACAAAAGGAAATAATTAAAATCAGAGCTGAGATTAATGAATTGGAAATCAACAAAATGATTAAAAAATAGATAAATCAAAGAGTTGGTTCTTTGAAAAAGTTAATAAGATTAACAACCCCCTGGCCAATCTAATCAAACGTAGAACTAAGAAAGCCCAGATCAATAAAATCAGAAAGGACAAGGGGGAGATCACAACAGATCCTGAAGACATTGGAAGTATCATCAGGTCATACTTCCAAAACCTCTACTCCACAAAATTAGAGAACCTGGAAGAAATGCATAAGTTTTTGGACACCTACCAACTGCCAAAGCTTAACCCAGAGCAGATAAAAGCACTAAATAGACCTATCATACCCACAGAGATTGAAGATGTAATCAAAAACCTTCCTAAAAGGAAAAGCCCAGGACCAGATGGTTTCTCAGCTGAATTCTACCAAGCCTTCATCACAGAGCTAAATCCACTCTTTCTGAAGCTTGTTAGAAGCATAGAAAAAGAGGGAAGGCTTCCAAACACCTTCTATGAAGCTACCATTGCCCTAATCCCCAAACCAGGCAAGGAAACAATAAGAAAAGAGAACTATAGACCCATATCTCTGATGAACTTAGATGCAAAAATCCTGAACAAAGTCCTAGCAAACTGGATACAACGCTACATCAAAAATATTATCCACCCTGACCAAGTTGGCTTTATCCCAGAGATGCAGGGATGGTTCAACATACGCAAGTCGACAAATGTAATACATCACATTAATCGGCTCAAACAGCTGATTGGGGATGGGGAGGGGGGAATTGGGGATAACAACTCATTGTTTGCCCACTAAATAATGTAACTCATTATGGACAATAAATATATATTTAAAAAAATAAATAACTAGTCTTTAAAAGTAATCTTTATTATCTTAGTGTGGGAATAAGACTGGGAAATTGAGAATCCATGTGAAATCAATTTCATGCAATTTTGTAGCCACATATAATTTCTGTATGCATGTGTATAATTATTTCAAATTCTGGTCTGCAGGACTCTGTAGGTGCCCCTGATTGTGTAAGTAATAGGCACACCCCAGTTTGGGGATGGCGGCCTTCATGAAGGAACAAAGGAACATCTCTTATTTTTAGTGGAGAGAAATCAATGTTAAATAAAGGCTGAAACTTCAGCTGGGCAGGATTTGCTTTCTCCCATTCTGTTATGTCTGAATGACTGGCTTCAATGGGGTGATTGGCTTGCTCAATTATTGAAAGCTTTTGGTAAAGAAGATACATACACCTATCTTGATGCTTATTAGAGAAAGCACACTCCCACGTTAACAGGTGAGCTTCTGATGGATCTTACTTAATCTTTGCCTGCTTCTCATCACCCCTCTGAATGGCTGCTTTGAACTCAGAATAGCTATGGGGGATTTGTTCTGATGGTTTCGACCAGGAATCAATCTCATCTTAGGAAAATGGCTTTGGACAGAGTCTTGGATCTAGAGATCTATTTGCAGGAACATATCTGCAGTGGGTTTAGGGGCTTAGTGGTGCATAGGCCAAGTTCTAGATGGGTAAGATATGTGTGGAAGATGATTAGCTTCCATCACACCAGCAACTAATGGGATCAGTGCTCTTGTCGAGCAAAACCACACTGGGTGCTGGTGGCCCTGGGCAGAGCTCCACCAGGAAAGAGTCCTTGGGAAGTAGCCAGACAATCCTCAAAGAGCAGCAGATGGCCAGGGGTCACAAATTAATAGGGAAAGGGAACTTCCAAGTAGAGACTGGCAGGCTCTGAGGACAGAGTGTGGTGTGATGTGAGGTGCACAAGCTGCTCCAAGCCCTCTTCTTCAGAAGGATACATGGGATCAGTAATTACACAGTCTCGTGTGGGCAAGGCCGTGCTTTTGATCTCCAGCACCACTCCAAAAAATTATTAATAACCGGGCTGAGGAGACAGTGCTTGATGCACAAGTGTGGATTCTGGAGTTCAGGTCCCCAGCACCCACATGGATGTCACAACAGCCTGCCTGTTAACACAAGCATTTAGAGGTGGAGTCAAGAGATCTCCAGGGTGAGCTGTGGGCTCAAGTGAGGGAGTCAATAAATTGAAAACACAATCAAGGAAGACAGCTGATGTCAACCTCTGGCCTCCAAGCACATGTATGCACACTCACATGCACGTGTGCCCACACACAGGCAAAACATATATTCACTACATGCACGCAAAAATTATTCATATTGATGTGCTGTCAAATTATTCATGGGACTTCCCAGGCCCTGAGAAGGAAACGATGGTATGGCTTTACACAAAGAGCTTTACCATGTTTAAAGGGACATCTAGCTAATGCTTAAGTGGCCCAAAGGGAGTCCCTGGGAGATAACAGATAGCAATGATGCCATGGTTAGGCCCAAGTGCACAGGCTTTTTTTTTTCGTTGAGACCACCTAAACACGCAGGTAGAATCTGATTCTCTGTCCTAATCTAGTGTGGGCTGTAGTCAGAGTCAAGCAAAGGTGAGTCAACAGTCTTCATCTGCGGGGAAGAACTATGCATCCCACCATCTCTTATGAAAACCAACTGAGCAAGGCTGTCTGCTGAATGGTGCAGCTCTCCCTGCTGCCACTCATGTGGTATGTGTTCCTTCTTGGAGGCAGCTCCTTGAGACAAAGACAGAAGCTCTGACATGGAGGAGCTTGAGGGAAGCTTCAGGAGAGAAATTCCAAGGAATGTGGTGGAAGATAAGACCAAGAAAGCAAGAGGAGGGCCTGAGCAGCAGAAGCCTGGTAAACTCCTGCCCCATCCCAGGAAGAGCCACATGGCGAGTGTGCAGGGCCAGCAAGTTACCATCAGATGCAGTGGCACTGTGGTTGGTCCCCTGGCAGAAAACTTCTCCCACAGGCCCCTTCTCACGTAGCGGACTATCGTGCCTGCGATCTGAAACTCTCCAGGAAGCTCGATCTTCCAGTCGCTGTTGACGGATCTCTTACTGGAATCTTTGAGAGCTGGAAAGGAAATTGAATACTGAGGAATTGGGGGCATTCAGCCTGTCTTCAAAAGGCATCTGGGGGTCCTGTCTGGGCCTGAGGCTTCCTTCCATGGGGGCAGGCGTAGCCTGCAGTGAAAGGAGGAGAGCTCTCTGTATGCTGTGGAAAGAAGACCAAGGTCGGCTCACAGGGGCAAAGTGCTCCCAGTCCACAGGAAGGAGAATGGGGGTGGAGGACTGAGGGCACCATCTTCCAGCATGGCTGCCTGCCTCTGAACCAATTCAAATAGCAGGATGAGTACTACCATGGCCTAGCCTCAACCTATGATAGGGATGGTTTCTTGCCTATGAAATGAATTTCACTTCACTGTGTTCAAGGCTACAATATGCATTTTCCAGCTTGAGCAACTCATCCATTCATTTGAATCCTTTTGAATTTTATAAAGTTCTAACTGTACATATTAGTAGGGTTCAGGCTAATAGTTGAATACATGTATTCAGCACACATTGATCAAATCCAGCCTCCAGTTATCTCTAGAAACCCTCCCCAATCTCTCTCTAGTAATAACGACATTCAGATTGGCGTTTTTTCCTTCAAACGTCCACATGAGAGAGAACATGTAGGATTTAAGCTTCTCTGTCTGACTTATTTCACTTGACATAATGTCCTGCCCATCTCCTTTGCTGCTTATGACAGGCAAAAATGAGCAAGTGCTATCAATAGAATCCATTTCCTCCTGGTGGCCTTGAACTCCCTACGTAGCCAAGGATGAGCTGGAACTGATTCCTCCTCCTCCCCCCTCTCCCCCTCCCCCTCCTCCCTTTTTTTTTTTTTTGTGGTGCTGGAAATGGAATCCAGGGCTTAATGCATGCCAGTGACAGAGATTAGGAACAAGGCAATTTTCTTTTGCAGCCTCTCAGTGAGGGATATAGGCCTGAGAAAGCATAGGTGCCTATGTGCTCTGCAAGATTCCAGAAGAATCTTGTGGTTCCAGAAGATGTAGTCCTAGAATCCTATACACCACTTCAGCCCAAAGAAGCTGTTTCTCTGGAAAAATCAGAAAGAGAAGAGACCCTTCCTCCAGAGCAGAGAAGCCTGTCATTCACTCACCTGGTCCAGAGACCACCCCCTCATCTACAGACAAGTTAAAGAGGTGGGAGAAATAGTTATCCCCTTTAACAAGATAGTAAACGATACACCAAGAAGCCCCTCTCTCAGTGCAACTGCTTGTAGATACTCACTGCAGAGTCTGACCACTTTTCTGAGCTCTGACTCAGAAAAGCAATTTTCCTTCTCTTTTCCCTTTCTTTCTCTTCTTTGGATGCTGGTGAAAATCCTGAGCATGCTTGCCCTGACACTTTGGGCTTTTCCGCTTTTATATTCTCATCTCCAAGCCCCTAATCCAGCAACACCTTCTTTTATGGGAGATGTTCCCACTCTCTCAGGAATCCCTTTTATTTTCTTAATAAAATCTACTTTTATTCTCCTTACCTCATTATCTGTATTCTTTAATTCTTCTTTGGCATGCGACATGAACTTGAAAGAAAGCCTTAGCCACTCAAGACCAGTCCATCTGAGAGCTGAGAGGTCCCATATCTCTCAAATCCTATAACATTAGGTAACACTCTACCAACTGAGCTATATCCTTAATGCTGTTTATTTTTTATTTTTTGGAGATAGGGTCTTACTTTGCAGCCCAGGCTTGCCTTATTTTATGACAATCCTGCCTCAAGAATGAACTACCATGCCCATCTTGACCCTTTGTAAAAGAAATAGTTCACAAATATTGTGATGGTTAAGTTCTGTTGTCAATTGGATCAGATTAGGAATCACAGGCCTTCCTCTTGGGTGGGTGTCCAAGGTTGCTTCCAGGAAGGATTGAGGAGGAAGTCCTTTCTCCAGAGTGGGCAGTTGTGATGGTTAGGTTTCATTGTCAATTTGACCAGTTAGTAATCTTGGGTGGGTCTCTGAGATTGTTTATAAGAAGGCAGCCCTCTCTGTAGGGGGCAGGATGCAAGGCTCAGGGGGGCTAGAAACAAACATCCCTTTCTGGGAAGGCAGTGCAGGAAAGAAATTCCAGAGACTCAGGGAGTCAACAAGAAAGGGTTGCAAGACCTCATCCTAAGGTTATATAAAGGGGAAGAAAATCTATTCCCTGTACCTGTTTTGTTGGTGTGTATCTGATGTTGGTGATGGGTTTCTCTTTCTGCTTGGACCTGTGAAAAGGGGCCAGCCTCCTTTGCCGTTATGGAACATCCCCTGGATCTGTAACTTCACTAAATCCTTTCTTCCTATAACTGTGTCTGGTTTGGAGGCTCATCCCAGCAGCATGTGGCTGACTGTGACAGCAGCCCTCCCAGCTATGGACATGTATAAGGAAGCTCTAAGAGGATGCAGTCACTTTCTCTGCCTGGCTGTCTGTCTGGGCTCCTCGCTGGTGGGTGCCTTTTACCTGCCTGCCCCTGCCCTCATTAGTCAGTTGTTTGTGCATCTCTCCTGTTTGGAATCAAGTGTCATCAGCTTTCCAACATAAACTGAAGACTAGCAGCTCTCTAGGCATCCTCCAGACCATCAGTGCTGGATTGGGACTGCTGAGGTATTCAGCCATGTGGGCCAGGTTCCTTGACTTTCAAGCCTGCAGACAGCTGTTGATGGACTGCCATAAACTAATCCAATAAAACTCCATTTAATACAAATTCATTCTGTTGGTCCTATTCCTCTAGAGAATAATACAGATGTACAAAAAAATGCTCCATATCAGTAGTTACCAGGGAAATGTGAGTCATCTTACCCCAGTCTGAATGGTTATAACCAATAAAACAAAATAATAACAAATGCTGACCAAGATGTGGGGATAAAGGGATGTTTTTATACGCTATGGATGGGAATGTACATTTCTCCATCCATTATGGAGAATTCAGACTAAAATCAGATCCTCCATAGGATCCAGCTATCCTATTTCTGGATAAATGTCCACAGAATATGAAAACAGCATACCAAAGAGCTACCATGGAAGTACTTCCCACAGTGGGTAAGATATGGAATCAGCCTTGGTGCCAGTATGAGGAGTGGTTAAAGAAAATGAAGTGTAATATAGACAATGAAGTATTATTCAGCCACAAAGAATAAAACCAGTCCATTTTACTGCTACCTCCCTGGGGCTTTGGAAGGGTGGGCTCACTCAAGCTTCCCTTGAGGACATGACATTCTTCAAGCTGAAAACATGGCTATTCTGATATTCATTCATGAAAAGCCCAGCTGCTTGTAGCTGGGGGCTGGGGTAAGAGCAGGGCTATCACACTATAGCTCTGTGAACTTGGGCTCTCCACATGCACTTGACCATGTGAAATATGTAAAAGAGACAGGACATCCACGTGCTTCTGCCGGGCCACATTGCAGGCACATGATTCTCTCAAACTTATCACTTAGCTTCTTAGCGATGAGGAGAGCCCTTTGCAATGAAATTGTGTTTTATTTTTCTTTTGTATCATTATTTAGGGAAATCCTTGCCAAACACACACACACAAACAAACAAAAATCTAGCACTTACTTTGGCATTTAGGAAGTGGCAGACAGCAAAAGGTGATAGCAAGTCTTGGGTCATTTTCCAATGAAACTGCCCTGCACCCCCTCTAGACATGCAACTAGAACCCTGGAAACCCTGGGCTTCTCCAGGTCACCGGAGTCCTTATTTATGAGTAACAAATTCAGAGGCCTCCTCACTTTCTACTGCCTTCTTGCCAAGGCCAGAAACCAAAATCCACCCTCACCACCAAGAAGTGCAAGTGGGTAGTGGATGCTGAATTCAGCAGCCCTGGCTGGGTCAGAAGCCTGAGGTTAAGTCCAGCTCAGATCACAGGCAGCTGCAAGATGCTGGGCATTGGGCCTTCGGGATGCTATGGTTGCAGCAAACAGGAGGAGAAGCAATTTAGAGACCATGAATGGTAGCAGCTGCCCATGGGAGTAATCGCACTGCTCTTCAGCATGGTGGCAACAGGGGAACAGGGAGATCCACTATCCAGAGAGGGCCGTTGAAGATTTCAGGAAAGAGATGCTTTGCTCTTAGAACTGAAATTGCTTCCCTTAGAGACATTCTACCCACAAAAGCAATATTCTGTCTACCAAAAAGGTGAGAATATTGAGAACGTCACAATTTCTTCTTTTCCTCTTCTAATATTACTTACTACTGAGACCATTTATGGAGCACATGTTAGTACCTTCTAACCTCCCCAATAACCCTCTGGATTATTTTCCTCACCTCTCATATGAAAAAAAATGGAGGCACAGAGAGGTTAGATAACTTGCCAAGACACTCAACTATGAAACTGTACAGACCGGAACCTAATAGACCAAGCCTATCTCACGATTGCTTCAGCAACTTTACATTCCCATGCTTTTCAGGTTAGCACCCCCTCTAGATTTTCATAGCTGGTCAGTGAGGCTCTCAATCACCTCAGGTGGAAGCAGCTTTCTTCCCAAGAGTTGTCCAGGGACATACAGCCTGGATCTGCCTCCAGGTGTGAAAAGACCCCCAGGGAAGACCAGAAGTGACAGACTAGACAGACACTGCTTCCTGTCAATCACACTAAGCCCCCAGATTCTACATGGCCTGAAGCTGATACTCAGGGATGGAGAACTGGCTTTGGCTGTCATGTGTGCCTTTTGGAGGCTGGGTTATATAAAGTCGTGATGAGGGCAAAGCAGGCTTGGGAAGAAAGTCCCTCTTTCTTACAGATTTCTAGAAGTCACCTCAGCTGCCTCCCAATATAAGCTTAGTGGCCCTGCAGTGCAGTAGGCCTGGCATACTCTGTCCTCAAGCTCCCCTCGGCCTCTGCTCCCACACTGGCAGTAACGCCCTTGCCCGGGGAGCTCTTTCCCACTACTTCTGATGTGTATCTCTTTAGCCCTTTTGGGAAGATGCTTTGAGTGACACATGAATTATGAACTTGAAACTACTCTGATACATACCAAAAGCTCAACATCTGGGAGGTCACAAGGGAAGGGCTGGAAAAGGGCAGAAGGCACATCTGGAGATAACAAACCACTACTGGGGCCATGCTTTTGGGGGTGGCAGTGCAGCTAATGCAGTGAGCTGAAGGGTCCTTGGGGAGCCATTCAACTACCATGGAAAAGACAGAGGAAAGCCAGGGTGGGCCTGGTTGTGTGAATTCAGGGTTTTTCCAGTTCTGATGGGCTGCATGGAAGATGCATTTCAGGAGGTGTCCTGTGGGCATCAGAGGAGTCATAGAGGAGCCAGTGGTCATGGCCAAGGCACTGGGAAATGAGCCTCTGAATGAGGAAAATTATGCTGGACAATGGAATGTTGGTAACAATGGGGTCTGGGAAAAATACCCCTGAATAATCATGGTGAGCACCGCTCCCCAAGGGGTCAACGATCCCACAGGGATGCTTCCTTGGTGAACAGGAGTTGAGAAAGATGTATACCCCTGGCTCTCACAAGCACCCAGGTGCTCTGTAGGGAACTCCTAGCCTTGGAGGGCTGGTTCACAGTGCTGAGCTGTGGAAATCACAACTTGGAGTGGGCATGAGGAGTGGGGCAAAATGCCTGGTTCCAGAAGGAAGAAATTTTGGTACCTAAGCGTGGCTAGTAGCTATCTGCATGGCAGCTGCAAGCTTGCAGATACTGCAAATGTCATCACTGCCACTTGCTCTGCATGCCTTCTCCTCTGCCCCCAAGCAAAGAGCTGGTGCTTGGTCCTCATGCATCCTTTGTGATTTCTCATTGGAGGAAGAATGAGAAGCAGGAGGTCAGCAGGAAGAGGCTGACCTAGATGGAAGTCACTTAGCAAGATGCAAAATTTGTGTGTTTGTTCCATGCTGAAAAATCAGAATTTTCTGCTAAATTCAAGAATTTAGCACTTAACATTCCTTTCTGGGCGAAACTTCAGTTTCAGGGTCTGTTGGGATATCATGATCATTTATAACAGTGAAAACAGTTTTGATGTGAGTCCAGCGACCCAATGACTTATTGGAGCTTTTACCTCATCTCCTTTGGGGGCAAGGGGTGCTGCTCTTCTGCCTTCTGAGAGGGTTTACAGGGCACTCTTGGCCCTATGTGTAGACATTCCTACTAAGGCCCAGCGCATGGCATTCCCTTTTTTAAAGCACACCCTCCAAATGAGATAAGTTCAAGCTCTATAAGCTGCTGCCTCTTCAAACTTCAGGCATGGGAGGTTTTATTCATGTCCTCTTTGCAAGCTTGCTGAGATAAGTTAGTTTGCAGTTTAAAAAAGATTTGGAGACCCAGCAAACACTCAACAGGGTGATCAAAATAATCATGAATGATATGAGTTATAGACAAATAACAGAGTTCACAGCAGAGAGAACTGAATTCTTCCAGCAACTTGATTTTATCTTCAATGTCTGACGCTCTGATGTGCTGAGATTTCTTCTCACTGCTTCTGCCTAGGCCAGAGGCTGGATGTTTTAAACCACTGTCCATAAAATAAGGACAAATGCTTTTGTGGGTTTTGCTCAGAATCCCTTCAACTGTTGGACAGACTTTGCTGGGTGCCACAGGGGTGGAGGTAGTCATGTTTTCCTTTAATACCATAGAAGACCAAAACCTCCTCATGGCTCAGATACAAGGTCATGTGCTGAATATGTATTTTCCGCTTGGACCTTTCTCTTCATGGGTATTACCTATCCTGAGTCTTCAGGGCACGGTACAGCAAGATGGAAAGCTGTCCCTGGGAGTAAGGGGCATTCCTTCTGAGCTGGTTAAGGCAGAGTTGGGCTCTTATTCTTGTGTCCTCATGCCCCAAGGGGTGCTGAAGATTGGTGGGACTCTTTTCACATCCCACCCCCTCATGGAATCAAGTGGGAGACCTGATCCACATGCAACCCACTTCTGCTCCTGGCACTGAGTCAGCTTCCTTTACTTCTTGGAGTCCTGCCAGCTCTGCTCTTAGCTATGGATACAAACTACAGAGGCATTTCCTGTTCCAGGTGGGTTGAGCAGCCAGCCATTGTGGGCTGAAGGTAGGTGGGCAAATTCTTCAGAAACTGCTCCCAGCAAATGTAAGGAAAGTTCAGTCACACTAGGTCCACTTCCAATGCACCCAGGGCCCAGTGGAAACTAGGCCTGTTAGAACTAATGTTAGAAACATAAGGAGCATGGACCACATTCAGGCTTGCTCCTGTCCATACACCAGGGCCTGGAAAACAGGGTTTGTGATTTTCAGATAAAGATAGGGGAGCAAGGCAGGCTCCAAACTTCCATGAAAGCACTGTTTCTGGGAGCCAAATTATTTAGACGTTTAACCCAATCTCCTTGGGATAAAGATGAACTTCTCTCAAGTGTATATAATGATGACATGGCATGTGTTCTCCAGTGAAACTAGGTCTCCACTGGTCAATTTCTAGTCCTGACTGGCCACCACTGGCAAATATTAAAGGCTCTATGGATGTTAAACATCTGGGCATGTACCTAAACCCTCAGGCACTTCTGTTTTCATAGCAATTCTTTGTGGTACATTGTAGGTCAGGTGTCTGGAGCAAGCATGGCCTGGTGCTTGGGAATACCTAGTGTGGAGGTTCTCTTTCTTCTCTGCATAGGTCATCCTTAGACTTTGGAGAGCTGAACTCATAGGGACAACTGTGAGAGCCAGCTCCTCTAGGCAGCATCCATGAGTTATTGTTTTGTTGATCCTAAAGTGAGTGCCAATGAAAAGTTTCTTTTTTACTCCAGGACTTCTAAGTTGACCATTTGAAAGCATCCTGACACCTGTCTGTGGCTTTCATACAGCTACAGAAAAGCAGAGATGGGGAAAAGCCTCCTGTTCCCTCCAGGCAGGTGGGAATGAGGTCAGGCCAGAGGACGAGTGTTGGGATGTCTCAGGAGCCAGGATTGGAAGACACGAGACTTATCTGAAGGTCATCTGTCGCTGCTTTGTGGAAGAACCAATGTGTTGCACTCACAAGTGGGCCAGCTCTTGGACTGCTGGGATTGCGTGAATAAGGGGGAGAGGTGACCTTGGCCTCTCATGGAGGTCCGGTGTCCCTTGGGAGTACAAATATCATTCTAAGGTAAAATGGTCTATTCCCTATGCACCTGTTGGTAAAGGTCAATTCTGGAGGTGAGACCAGGTGATGGGGCTTCCGATGCCAACTGTAATGGGGGTGACCCAATTTGCTTAGGTGGCAGACAGAAAAGGGACAGGCTCTTTGAGAATGTGGGGAAGGCTGTCACTTTGAAAATATTGCTAAGGGCAGTGCAGGCCTTGTTTCAGATGGCATTTGTAAATGCTGCTCTATTTGCAGCGTGACAGCTGGGAGGGACAGCTAGGAGGGAGAGTGTGCCAGGCACAGCTGGGACAGTGCCAGTGTGAGGGAGGAAGGGAGGATGATGGGGATGTCAATCTGGTTAATGGCCAGGTCTGACCCTGTCAGCACGAACAACCACAACCACTCCCCTTGCAAACAAGCAAGATAGATGGCAGGTGACAAAGCTGTGGAGGAGACGCCAGAGCTGCCAGGGACCCAAGGGAGAGCTTTAGGCACTAGGGTGCTCATGAGTCCCAGTAAAGCTCTAGCCTTCATCCTGTCCATTCCTGAGGCAGATGTGCACTGCTTATTTCATAGGACTGAGGGCTTGTTGTTTACTTGCCTGTTAGGGGATTGTTCGTGCTTGTGTCAGAGTTACTCAAGTTGTGACTATTTCAAAGAAGCACATAGATTCTTTTGTGCAATCTATTAAAGCAGGAATTTGGACAAAAATGCTATGGGTTTTTGTCAATGGATCAAAATTAAAATACTAGGGTTTTGTGGGTAATTTTAACCTATCCGGATACTGAGAAATTATGTCCTTTCTTCTTTTTCTCTATCTAAAACAGCACGTTGGATCACAGGATGAGAGATTACAATATGAAGGGCTCTTAGGAGAGAAGACACTGGACAAAAGATGAGCCACTTTTAATTCCAGTTTTAGCCAGGAATAGGGGGTTCAAGCTGGTCAAAGGACATGGGTGACAGCATTTCCATCCTGGTGAACTGAGAGTAGAGTAGGCTCTGAGGAGTGTTGTCTTCCTCAGGCCTACTTTAAAGAGTGCTATGTTCAACTCAGTGCTCCAACCATGTGGTGCTCCAGGGAGGACCAGGCTGACCTTTGCTGGGGTCAACAACAAGGCTGGACACAGCCTGGGACTCACTCGGAGGGTCTTTTCTGGCTAAAAAGGAGTTTCACTGAGTGATTTCTGACAGAAAGCAATGGACAGTAGTCTGGGATGGAATCCTATTCCACAGAGAGACGCAGGTAGGTGTTGGTGTGCAAGGTCAGTGGAGTCGGTTACCACAAATCTGGGGTGTTCAGAACTCAGTGACAATCAGTGTTGTTCTGCATTCCCGTTCACTTCAGTAAAGACCATTGCTCTTTCCCAGCACGGTGTCTCCTCAGATCCACTGGCAGTCTGTAGGGGCATCTTGAACGATGGCTAACTGTGCACTCGGCTCCCTGGGAGTGATTTTCGGAAATTTATATTCCCCAATGCCTGGCAGCTTCCTTCCTTTACTCTTCTGTCATTTTCCTTCCTGTCCAAAGCCAGTAGTTATAACTGACTCTACATCCCCCTCCCCCCTCAAATCACTTCAGGTCTGGGTATTTTAGCCAAATATGACCATACTGCTTGGTCCATTTTTGGTACTTAAATCATTATGATGAAATTATAGGTGCAAACTCAGAGTTGACCCGAGAAAAAGGATGCTGAAGCAAACCTACCAGCTTCTGATCAACATCAATTTTCAGAACAGTAACTGTGGATGAAGGAAGGTTTTGTTTTACCCAGAAAACTGTGAGCAGGTTTATCTTCCACCACACGGATCCTCCGAGCTCCAGCAGGAATAATCGCTGCTTCGATGTAACCTGTAATCACAGATGACATATGGCTGAACCACAGCTTGGTGCCAGATGTGAGGCCCACACAACATCCTCCCACCTAAACTGCCCTGCCACACTCCTGTGGCGGGTTCAGAGACTGGTCCAGCTTGAGGAATTGAAAGTTAACTCACGGAGAGTTCTCTTTCTTCTGTCTACCCAGTTTCTGGAGAGTACCATTGAATGTGCTCTAGGTTGAATTGCAACCCCCTCCCTTGAACTAATTTTGAAGCTCCAGCCCCCAGAACCTGAGAGTGTGACCTCATCTCAGAACTAGGACCATTACAATGTATTTACCTAAGTTAATGTCATACTGCAGTCAGGTGAGCCCTTAATCCATTATGACAAATAACCTTCTAAGAAAGGAAATTACACATGGCTATGCACATAGGAGAACATGAAGGCAGAGGCCAGGGTTATGCTTCTACAAGACAGGGAACACCAGAGATTGCCAACAAACCACCAAAAGCTAGAGGAGGATGGACCAGGTCCTAGAACCAACCCTGCCCACTTGGATCTCAGATTTTCAGCCTCCAGGATAGAGACCAGAAGTTTCTATTGTCTAAGCCACCTAGTCTCTGACGCTTTAACAGCTCTGGTAAGCTAATGCAGCCTGGAGTCCTACTTTGTTGTGTGAGGAGTTGTGCCCCAGTCTTGTGCTTTGTTGTAATTTGACTTTTCTCTGAATGTTCATGCGATGAGAGCAGAAGCAAGGAGATCTGCCACATGACAAGACCAAGGGTTTCATGTGATGCCACCACCTCCTTCCTCCACTGTCTTAGCTCTTCCTCTTGTGGTGCTTACTTTTGTCCACATCCTTGATTATTTCCAAGTAAAATAGGAGCTGGAGCTGCTCTGGCTGCTTGTGGAGCTAAAAAGAAGTTAGTTAGTGATCGATTAGGGTGGAAATGAATGAGGCCGCCAGGGTGGATGTCAGTAAGTGATCAGTTGATCACTGACTGGTTGATTGGGTAATTATGTCAAATAAATGTGCCTGATGTGGCTGTTGGATTTTTGAAGTACTGGTTGGTAATCATTTGCATTTTCATCTGGGTTTCAGACAGGGGTATTTTGCATTTGCCTCAGCATCTTCCCCGGTGAAGTCAGCATACTCAGCAGGAGCTTATGAAACAGATTTCTAGGCTCAACTACACAGAGATTATGGAGATATCTATTTTGAGGAGTTTATACATTTTTTCTTAATATGATACCTTTACTTTATTATTAAATAGCACATAATAATTCAAACAATAGAAGATCAAAATGCAAAACCCACCCATCGCACCAAGAAAAACACCCCTTTTGGTATTCTATGAGACTTTCTCTGGGTACATTTAAACATAAGCATATCATTTTATCCCATGAGTGATCCTGTCACATTCTCACAGTGAATGTCTTTTCCAATGGGAAGGATTCTTATGAATGCTCAATAAAGGGAAAGTGTACATCCTTCTTTTTTTTCTTTCTATTACACGTGCATGTGAATTCTACAGGGCAGCCTTGGGGGTTAACCTCCTTTGACAGAGGGTCTCTCAATGGCCTGGAGCTCACCAGTAGACTAACTGGCCTGAGATCCAGGGATCTGCTTGTCTCTGCTTCCAGTGCCAGAATTACAGGTCGGCATCACTGGAATTTATCACTGGAATTTATATGGCTATTTGATTGAACTCCAGGTTCCTGCTTGTGAAGCAAGCCCTGGTGGACTCACTTATTTTAGTCCCTTCATTTATTTCTGATTATAACAGGAATGTTTGCAATATTTTACATTTTAATATAATGTAGGGTTAAGGTTATTCACAAAGGATTACACTATTAAAACACAGCATCCTATATAACATTATGTATGATATCATATGAGGTTAGAGCAAGATGTAGCCCAACACAACACACTTCCAGTGACCTTCTTCTGTTGCCTAGACCCTACCTCCCATTTTTATTACCTCTTAATAATGCTAACATATTAAAGTCCATCAAGGGGTTACTCATTCATTAGGACACAGCCCTCAAGATCCAACCCCAGTGGTGTACTTTATTACTAGGTCTTTCTTTAGCCAAGCAAGTGGACAGTGAAGATTAACCTCTTATATACATCCTATGCCAGTTCTTGTTTAAAATGTATTACTAAGAGAGACAAATTCTAATTGTACCAGCTACTTGTAAATGGGTTTGTGAGGCATAAAAAGGATAGGAAAGTGGGACAGGAGAATAGGAATTTTCCTATAGTGAAATTTGTTAAAACATGGATTCATGCATATAAATGAATCCATTTTCATTTAAAAACAATTTATGTCTTTTAAGTTTACACAAAATATATTTTCTTATTGTAAATATTATGAATACAGATAAATCTTAAGTCCACTTTATCCCACTTATCTCTCTTGTTGGGGATATCATCACTTTGATATATATTCATTTATATATCTTACTATTTATATATATATTTACAGAAATAAAAATGTATTGTGTGATATTAGTTTGGTTATATTTCACATATTAGGAATAATTGTACAACATTATAAAAAATGATCTTGCAGATCATATGTTATTCTATATAGTTCATATTTTTGTTTTCATAGCTAAGTAGCTTATGTAACTACTTCTTTGTTGATGGACATTTAGATTGCTATAAAATATTCACTGCTAGAAACAATGTCATTTTATGTATCCATATGCACATAAAACTCCTCAACAAAACACCAACAAACTTAATTGAGCAATGTTTAGAAAGTTTTGCATATTATGGTTTAATATTTATCCCAAGAATCCAAGGTAATCAACCATATATTAATAAGGCAAAAAAGTACATGATTACCTCAATAAATGCAGAGCAATTTGAGAAATTCAATTAGAAATAGAGGGAAACCCTTTCCTTAATAAAGGAGATCTATTAAAAATCCCACAGATAGCAATATGTCTAATATGAAATACTGAATGATTTCCCCCTAATATCAGGAGTAAGAAAAAGGATATCTTGCTTGCTTTTCTATTCAAATTGCCTGCCTAGGGCAAATATGCAAGAAAAATAAATGAAAGGCATACAGGTAGGAAATAAAGAAGTAAAATTATGTTCATTTTCAGATGTTAACACCTTACACACTGAAAATCCTGAAGAATAAGCTAAGGTATTAGAACTGGTTTAGAAGGTTGCAAGATACAAGATCAATATGTAAAAGTCAACTGCATCATGAATGAATAGTGGGAAAATGAAATTATGAAAGCAACTAAAGTACCATCCAAACAATTATATGTTTCATAATAAATTTAAGAAAAGGTCTATAAAATTTGCACACTGAAGGCCAATGTGTATACATATACATATACATATATGTATATGTATATATATGTACATATATATATATATATATATACATATATATATGTATATATATGTATATATGTACATATATGTATATGTATATGTATACACACATATGTATACACATCCTTTGTTCATGGATCAGAAGTATTGCTTTGGTAGGTGTGGTGCTGGGGATTGAAGCTAGGACTTTGTACATGCTAGGCAAGCACTTTACCATAGAGCTATATCCCCAGTCCCAGAAGATTTAAGAATGGGAAAGGAATATACCAATTGATTGGTATGTACCAATCAACCTGGAATATATAAGATTTAATGTAATCCTTATCAAAATACCAATTGCCTTGTTTTTGCCAAGAATGACAAACTAATCCTAAAATTCATATGGAAATGCAAGGAACCCAGAATAGTCAAAACAATATTTCAAATGAAGTTGGAGAACTCACACTTCCTGATTTCCAAACATTTTCACTAGCTACACTAATCAAGACAGTGTGGTACTGGCATAAGGACAGATAATTCTATCAATGGAATATAATTGAGAGTCCAGAAATAAATCACTTGTTGATTGTTTAAAACAAAGGTGCCAAGAATATTCAATGAGGAAAAGAATAGTCTTTTCATAAACCGTGTTAGGATAATTGAATACCCATGTGCAAAAGAATGAAGTTGGACTTCTATCTCAGACCTTATGAAAAATACTCCCCCCCAAGCTCCAGTCCAAGTAACTCTAAATAGAACACAGATCTGAATGTAAGAGGTAAAATTATAAAATTCTTAGAAGAAAACATAAGTAAATCTTTGTACTCTGGGGTTAGGTAATCGTTTCTTTGTGTTGGATTATATCAAAGTTTAAAAATTTATATTATGGAGAAAGCAAAAAGATAGCTTATATCTTGCACATCCTTTATCTCATAAAGTATCTGTATTTAGAATATGTATATAAAGCTTCTAAGTCATCAAGAAAACAAAAATACCCCAACTTAAAAATAGGCAGAGAATTTCAATGGGCATTTCTCCAATAAAGGTATATCCAGCATCATTAGTTTTTTAAGAAAATGCAAGTCAACACAACAGTGGCCGCTGGACAAGAAGGCAGAATAAGAAGCACTGGAGAGATGTGGAGAGAACCTAATTCACAGCTACTCAGAATGCAAAATGAAATGGCCACTTTGGAAGAGTTTGGCAGTTTCTTATTCCACTCCTAGGTAATACAAAAAGGAAGTGAAAACATGTGTTCATCTATTGACTTGTGCACAGAAACTTTTTATCAGTATTAATCATGATAAACACAAAAGTAGGAATAAATGTCCATTGATTGATGAGTGTATAATAAAATATGATCTATCCAAACAGTGGAGTGATACAGGCAATAAAAAGAATGAAGTGTTGATGCGAAGTAAATTAAACCAATCACAAAACACCATCTACTGTACGATTTCAGTCACACAAAATGTTCAGAATACACAACAGATTGATGTAGAAATAAGGTTAGCAGTTGCTTGGGGACAGAGAAGAAAGGAAATGTGGAAGGGTCGCTAATGGTCATGGGATGAGCATGATGATGGTACAGAAGCTGTGCATGTGCAAAACCCCACTGAACCAGTCATCTTGAAGAGGTGTATCTTATAGTATGTTAATTATAGCCTCAGAAAGATCCTAAAAGAAACAATACTACAGTACCAGTTTTACATACATACATACACACACATACACACACACACATATATATATACATAGTGTTTATATACAACATTCTAGCTACTGTGTCATACATGCAGTTTCTATGATAAATGTACCACTAAATTGCCCTTCAATAGATTTACAAATATCTAGACTATAAATACACACTATCTGAGATCACAGTACATCCACAGACTTCTAAACAATCAGTCCTTAGCTGCTATCGATATTATAGATTAAATTTGCATTTTCCCAACTAATGGGCTCAGCAGGTTATTCCATACTTATGGAACATTTACTTTTTCCTTTTTAGTTAATAGCCTTTTAAAAAAATAATCCCTTGCCTTTAAAAATTTAACTGGAATGCAGAATATATGTATTTTTTGAGACCCAGTCTCATGTAGCCTTGGCTGGCTTCGACCTCATTATGCAGCTAAGGATGGCTTTGACCTTCTGGTCTACCTGCCTATACCTCCCAAGTGCTGAGATGGTGGGTGTGTGCCACAGCATGCCCAGTTTTATGTGGTATTGGTGACTGAGCCTAGGGCTTCATGCATGCTGTGCAAGCACTCTACCAACTAAGCTATATCCCTAGCTCCCTAAAAAACAATATATCTGTACATATATTTTTATATAACATAAACCAATATATTATATGTAATATATAAATATATAATTATATATGTAGTATGTGTTTATATTTACTATATTCTGAGCTGCACCTCTTTCCAGACCTAGTACAGCATTTTGCTCAACCTATTATTGGTTGTTCTTTAATGGTGGCTTAATTTTTGAGATTTCTTTAGTGTTCCTTCTCATGAAATGCTGATATTGTTTAATGGTGATAGTAGTGTGCTAAAGCTTCTGATAAAAAGAGTCGATTTGTAAATAGTTTTTGAACTTCTCTTATTCCACTTGCTTTCTCTGTGGGCCATGTTTTATTAATCTTGGTATTTCTCAATTGTGTTGCAGACACATTTTCCAAAAACGGACCAAAGATAGGTATGAGGATGGGTGAGGCCTGCTGAATTGTAGGATTTTCTTTCCATGGGTGGATGGATGCGAGGGCTGTTGTTACATGTTGGCAACCCAAATACCATAATGCAGAGAAGTTTGTCTTAGGTACTGTGACATCCACCAAATACTTCTGGTGTCTTTTTGGAAACACAGAAGGGATACATCGTCTGTTCCCTTATCCAGTGCGGCAATATGACTTTCTTGAGTCAATATTACATGGGAAAACAGCACATGCAACTTCCATGTAAGAGTTTTCATAGCTTCAGGGCCTGGACTGCTATAGTTCCCTTTTCTTACCATGGCAAATGTGACATTGTGTAAAGCGATAAAGTCTCTGCAGTGTATAGGTTCATGAATGACCATGATAAGCAGAACCTTTTGCCTTCTGGTGATGAGTGGTCAGCGGCTGCAGGAGCCACTGAGGAGCTTGGCTTCTGCATGGTATTGTTTGAGAATGTATTCCAACCAAACAAGCACACTGGTTCTCATTCATCCATCCATGAACTTCCATGGGGCACTTCTGCTCTCCTCTTGGAGCTTTTCAACATTTCCTTTGCATTCCTTTTCCAGGTAATCTTGGGAAGATGAGGCAATCAGCACATGCTCTGTCCACCATCTTGCCTGATGCTCAGTGAGGCTTTACCAATGTACACACAGACTAATCTGAGGAAAGGAATCGCTGGATTTTGTGCACTGATCCTTCCCAAACTCAAGGCAGGTTGACTTTAACCCTAAAAGCAGGGCAACTTCCAAGGTCATTTGCACTGGGAAGGATGATCCCTCCACCATGGAGTCACAATAGGGTAAGGACATGGGTTTTCATGAAAAGTTGGTTGCAAACAAAAACAGCAGTAACAAAACCATGAACCAAAACCCAGCTTGTAAATGATAGCACTAGATTGTACAACAAATATTCTTAGAGAAATCTGTTCCTTCTGGGAAGTTGAAGAATTATAGAATTCTAGGCATATATGATAGTCAAATATAAAAAAAACTAAGACAAAACTGCTCAAAAAAGGATCAAAGTGATTAAAATATTTTTTTCTGAGGAATTTTCATTCAAACAAGAAGCCACACATGGGAACAGGGTCTGCCATGGGGAGAATTCTTCTGTTTGGTGACTAACAGAGCCTGGTGTGAGCATTGTCCGGCTGCCGAATCTGAGCAATGTGTGGAGCTGTCTAGATCTTGATTAGTTAATTTCCTACATTCCAGAGCAAGGTACATTTGTAGCCATGCAAGCCACCATGCTATTTTTAAACCTAACTTTGGCACAAGCTGCGACAATGAAAGCATCTGCCTTTTGTCTTCTCCCATGCCTCTCCTGTGGTGGAGAGCTGATCAACAGCCTAAAGTTCACGGCAGATGTGCAAGCCAAGGGAGGCACATCCTGCAGTGGCCTCTCAGTTGGGAAGCTGTGGTGGTATGGGGCTCTGTTAACCTTCCTTTCTATGATGAGTTTGTTCCGGAAATAAAAGACAGAGCTCTGCCCTTAAGCCAGAGAAACTGCCTCTCACTGCACTAAGGTTCCGACCCAGTGCTCAAAGCCCACACTACTGGCCAGGAAGGGAGAGTCCCACCACCAAGTTCCAGAGCATCCTGTCCCTCACACCAGATATCCCACAACCTAGACACCAGATATCACATTGGTTTCAACATGAAATATGATGGACATGGAGGATTTACTCTAAGAAGTCAGAGGATGGATTCACATTCTAGGCAAAGGAACGAGAAGTCATCTTGGAATAACTTTCCATTGTAGTCTCAGTAATCAAGTGGGAGGAATCTGGTTAGAGGGACATAGTTTGGTTTCAAGAGAAAGCCATGGGGAAAATCAGCCTGTTATCATGGTTCCAGAACAACATGCCACCTTTGCCTCAAGGGACAGTTGTTAGAAGGGCTTCTTGGGGGCACGGGGCTGCCCTTTTAAGTCTGTCCCAACTCTACCAAATAGTTAATATTACTAAGCTATCACCACATTTTTTTTGGTCTGAATTTTTCATGTAGGTTTTCTTCTACATGATTCAGTTCATAGTTATGATTTGGAGGAAAATCACTTAACTCCTGAGGTCCCATGTTAACCTCTGATTACATACTGGCACTCTTTCCTCATGTTGAATCAAACATAGGGAGAAAAAATCAGAAGGGTTTTTTTTTTGTTAAAATAACTCATAAGATGTTCAGTATGTGAGTTTCTATACTTCTCTATTAATAAAATTTGTATATAGATTTAACAGTTTTAAACAGATGCTCCTCAACTTTTAATGTGTCACAAACTGATAACACTCTTTATAAGTTCGAATATCATAAAGCAAATGGCATGAAATACCCCTGACTTATTCAACATCATAGCAGAGCACACAGATGCTATGTAGTGTTTGTACTTTTACTTCATGGTCTTGTGGGTGACAGTGAGTTATGACCTGCTGTCACCATCCAGCATTGTGAGAGAAGATTGAGCTAGAGATGGCAAGTCTTGGAAAAGAAGAAAATTCAAAGTACAGCTTCTATTAAAAGTATATACTATCCGTACTACATGATTCTATATTATCACAAAGTTGAAAAATTATGGGCCAAAATATCACGAGTTGGGGCTTATCTGCATTACTATGTTATGCTTGAAGTGAAAGGTTGTTTTTGAGTGTAGTTGAAATGACTTCATTGCTCTGGAAGCCCATGAGTATAAACCATACTTTAGTTGACTGACCCCCTTGGAATGTGAGATCCATATAGACAGGTCAGATCTATGCCATCCTTTACCTTCATCAAGAAGACAAGGAAGGTAGGAACAGACCCTCCACAAACAGGGAGATTCAGTCCTGTGATATAGAAACTTTCCAGTGAGAAAGGTGCCAACCAGGACTAGCTTCTCTGCCTAGCCTAGCATTTCCTATCAAAGTTCCAGGTATGGTTGAAGAGAACCAAAAATCTGCCCATGAGACACTATGGCAATTGGTCTGGATCATCAGTTACATACAGCAGTAAAGGGTGTTGGTTTCATCCATGGCTTCAATCCCATTATTTCTATTCAGAAAACACCAAAGCATGTAAGCAAGAGGCCCACACCAAGCATGTGACCTGCAGGGCCACAAGTAACATCCAAGCATCTTACATGAGAAACACTTGGGGATCGCCTTTGCCATCACACATGTGGACACCTTCATACAAAGGTTGTTCTTGACTAAGAAAAAGAAACAAGTTATAATTGGTTTATGTGCATATTTTAGGAGCTGATATTGTTGTTCTTAACTACAATGAAAATAATCTCTGTTAAGTATCATCTTCGTCAACTTTCCCATAGACATCCATTCCCCACACCTCGAGATGGAACACAGAACCACACATGGCAGGGTCTCGAGTACTAATTATTGGAGAAACACTTGACACAGATCTACCCACATTTAGAAGAGAAACATCACTCCAGCCTCGCTTTCAGAAACCCACTATTTGAGAAGGTTCTCTTCAAGAACCAAATACCAAGGGATTCAGAGCCTAGAGGAATCTTAGTTGGTTCTTGGTGAAGACATTGGGCCAAGTGCACACTGGATAGCCATAGGCATCAGCCCCATTTTCAGTTTCTTTTTTTTTATTTATTCATTTTCAAGCAGAGAGAGAGAGAGAGAGAGAGAGAGAGAGAGAGAGAGAGAGAGAGAGAGAGAGAGAGAGAGAGAGAGAGAGAGACCAGGGCTACCACCTTGTGGGTCTGCCTTATGTGGGTCCTGGGGAATTGAACCAGGGGCCTTAGGCACTGGAAGCAAGTGCCTTAACCTCTTAGCCATCTCTCCAGCCCCCCCATTTTCAGTTTCTTAGAGCAGGACAAAACAAAGATAAAAATCCAAATGATAATTTAATGAATGAGAGAAGTGTTCAACTTACTAAGTTCATAGAGGCTAGATATCTCAGGCATGAGTTCACCCACTAGAACGCTAGTTTCAGTTGATTCTTTCTACCTATGAGTAGCAAAGGACCTCATCTGTTCAGAGCTGAGAGGTGGTAGGTTAGAGGCAGCAAGTACCCTATACTCAGGACATCCCAGGCAGGGCACTGGGATCTCCCAACACAGGTTTCTCGTTCATCCAGGGCTTTGACATTTGTCCTATGTGCATCTGCCATAATGCCTCAGCTGAAGGGTTTTGGTAAGTAGACTCAGAGGAGTTCAGGCTGGGGTCACTTCATATAATCTGGCAGAAATCCTGCATTTAGTGCTGTCTTATCTCTCTGGTATGGTATTTCTCTTTGATGCTCACCCTGAAAGGTGATAAAACATTCCTCCTGCTCTCATTCCTTGAGGCTGGACACAGATGAAAGTTACCTTCCTATCTACACTGACAGGATTAGCAAACCCACTTGGCTAGAGTTACTGAGATGCTGGATGACTGGAACCTTCATAGGATCTCTATGCTGAGTCTCCTAAGAATATAGTTTCTCTTCCACCAGAAGTGTCCTTTCCCATTCTGGCTGTCAGTAAATTTATAAAAATATATAAGTATCCTTTATAGCTTAAGGTCACCCTGATCTGTTTATAGTCCTTTGCAAGGTATCACAGCTTGACTGTGACCAATGTGGTGAAAGTTAAATTTGATGACTGGCATACATGATATTAAAAATGCATGCATACTGAGTAGATATTTACTGGGAGATGGGCATGGTGATGATGTTTGCCAGTACCTATGTGGCTGTGTATCCTAGAACATCAGACTGATTCCTGTTTTATGTCTAATTATACTACTTCAGAGAGGCAGTGGCTCATCATGTGTGAATGAGTATTGCACACAGATCCTCAATAAATAGAATCCATACTGATGTAATCTTATGCTCACAGACTCCTACGTGAGGATTTGAAAAACAAAACAGAAAAACCACAGCTTTTATGTTTTAAAATGTATGATGTTTGACAACAGCTCAGACTGCTAAGCCATCTATGATAACGTGAAGCTAACATGTGCCAGTCTTTCTCCCAAGATTTGCTGGGGCTCCTGTCAAAGGCCAGCCAACACACTACAGGTTAGGAGCAGGGAGAAGAGATAATGTTTGGCCCTAATTTGGGTTATCTGATGAGTGAGCTATTATGATGCACACAGTGGAGGACTTCAAAGGCATGTGCTCTGCAGACCAGAATTATCTGTAGTGTTTTACAGAAGTGCCCAGTGGGGAGGGTGGCTGAGCTCCACTTGCCTACTATAGAATGGTACCATTGTAGCCCATTCTGATTATTGGAGGTTTCTACAACCTTCAATTTAAATAAAGGGTTGTAATGCTTGCATTTATTTACAAAGAGCATTCAATAGTAAATAGCAGGCTTGTTCCAACTACAGAAGCTTTAATCACAGCTGTTGGCAAAGCTGCAATAGGTAGGGTCAGAGTCCCCCCGAGAAAGTGGAAGTTGGGTGCTTGGGACAAAAAGGCATCAAATATGCCAAGGAAAACAGCAGAAGCCAGCCAAGAGTCAGAGCTGTGCCATACAAGGGAACCTTCTAGGACAGTAGGAGTCACTAACCCCAGTGACACCTGAAATATGGCTACAATTTTCATTTTATCTAACTACACTTTAAATCTGAGTAGATGTGGGTGGCCAGCACCTCCTGCATTGGATGCTGCTGCTCTGTAGCACAGGTCTCCCCACACTGACCTGCTCCAGTACTGCCTTTATCCATTGCCCTTTGGAGCCACGTGACAGACATGAAGTATGGGCATGAAATTCTGTTTTTAAATTTAATTTTAGATGTGCATTTAACTCTGGTTTTGCTTTCCAAGATTCTACAAAGTGTGCACTATGGCATCCCTTTTGTAGTTCCTAACAGGAGGGTTCCTGTAGAGCAGGTTTACTCTCCATGTAGGAGCATGGGCAAACTTTTCTCTGCCTTGTCTCAGGGGCTGTTCAGTGTGATGTGGAGATATAATAATGTTTCTTTCTGCTCTCACCTGGTTGAAATGAAAAGTTTCTATGCAAATCTTTAACTTCTATTTATGAAAGATTAAATGGAAGCATTTCTCAGTTCCACCCAACTGTTGTTCTCCTAGTGACATCACTGTTGAGGTTGGTGAATGCTAAGGATCTGAGAGGTCACCTTCTAGGTGGTTTGCCTGCTTTGTTCTCCCCCTTGTCACCCATAGATACCATGCCCCAACATGCTGGATGTCATAGTTGGCATTCTCTTCGATCTGAAAACCACCTCCCACTTCTGGACAAAATAGCCTATGGCTGCATAGACAATGCAAGTGGAAAGATCATGAAGGCTCACCCTCTGGATGATGACACATCTCTAAGGATACTGCTAAGCAAAGGAAGGACCAGATCTGGGAAGCAGGAGGCTCACTTGTTCTGGGGTCAAAATTGGCAGATGCAAGTGACTTTCTGGATTGCATAGCTCATGGCCATTTTAGAGATGTGTATAAATGCTATTCCGCTTTTACCAACAGAAATTCAGAAAAGGAGGAAGCCAATTCCATTGTGGGGTGAAAAATGACATGACAAAGTATCTTTGGTGACTTCATCTGCACATCAGAAAATGGGCTGGCAAGAAACAGACACCAAGCAGGCTGCCTGCCTGCCACCGATTCATGGGCCTTGGGGACCAGGCCACTGAGTGCAAGGAGCTGTTTGCTTGAGTGGGTCAACTATTCACCACTAGGAAGTTTAAAGATATCTTTCTTGCTTAAAACATTCTTCTTTGCCTTCAGAAACGGGGCTCACCTTTTCATTATCATCTTGACCTTAAGTATGAAATGCATGGAAGTCATGCAATTATTAGCTCTGGGCTGAGAGGATGAAATATAGCCCAGGTGTTGAAAGTCCTGTAGCTGTGGCAGCTTCTGGGCCCCGCACTCACCTGTTCCCCGGGAGTGGCTGAAGTCACCCTTCACCACGCGGCAAGTCTTGCCATCCCCATTGCAGACACCACACCGGTCTTCTTTGGCTGCAGACCCAATGATTCCATCACAGCCGATTTTCTAGGGAATCAAAGGGCTTGTTATTTCTGTGTAGATTCCTCAGTTTTAAAGATGGTGCCCTACAAGACTGATTTCCCCATGAGGCCTAGCAGGCATGGTGCCTGGGGTCTCATACTTTCAGAGTCCTAAGAAATATTTTATTTACTTTTAAGTTCAGAAGAAAAAAACTAAACAAAATCCAGATTGAATCATATTTGTCTTTTTTATCTTTTAAAAAAGTTATCAAATACATCTTTAGTTTAGTATGTATTATAGAATAAAGAGGCCAAGCAAGGCTGAAGTACCTTCCACAGTCCCACTGATGCCTGAAGCCCAGGCCTTCTACCTGAGGCCAATGCTCTGGGTAAGAAGTAAGGTGGGCTTCCAATATACCCGTGTGACCAGTGTTTCCTTCTGGCTCCCTGGGTCACTGGTGCCTTGGCAGGGTTGGGAGTGACCCTCCCTTCTGTTAGGCAGATGCACACAGTTTATAAAGAGCCCAAGTGTCACACCCTCAATAAAGTATTTATGAGAATCAAGAAAGGACAACATCTACCCTACATAGGTCTGTAAAGCACAGCTTGAGTCATGAATAGTAGAAAGTGGCATTGGATTCTTAAGAAAAATGCTTGCATACATGAAAGTTTTACATTATGCAAAATAACCTGAGCTAACATTAGCTAAACACTAGATGTTTATTGGTAGTAAGTAAATAGCATAAACTCTCTTCCATAGTTTTTGATGTTAAATATTTCCAGAACAAGAACTGTTCTCTACCTAACTTGGGTATCATTGTTTCTGACCATAAAGGAAACCTGGATGCAAGATAACTAAGATGGGGCAATCTAGTTCTTTCCTGAGATGCCCAGATAGGAGCAAGCCATGCTCTGTCCTACTCCTATGGGACAGCTGGGCCAGAGCTGGCTGGCTGGACAATTTCTAGAGAAGCACATGTCTGGCCCCAGCATCCAAAGGAACCAGAATCATCAGCTTTATTAGAGCAGTGGTTCTCCAATGTAGTGCACATCAAATTTAGCTGAAAAGCCAAGACACTAACAACTGGATCCCAGCCCCAGGCATGTTGATTTAGAAGTTCAAGGCAGACCTGAGACTATTTTTTAATGTGTGGAGTATGTGTGTATGTGTGTGCACACATGCATGTGAAGATCAGAGGTTAATGTTCAGTGTCTTCCTTGATCACTCTCCACTTTTATTTATTGAGACAGGCCTCTCACTTAAACCTACAGCTCACTGACTTGGCTAGTCTAGCTGGCTAGCTTGCTCTAAGATTGTCTCTGCCAGCCAAGTGATGAGATTACATACAGGTAGGCCACCACATTCACCTACCAATTCCATAGGCACTGGGGATCTGAATTCCAGTCCTCAAGACTGCATGGCAAGTGCTTTATCATTGCACCATCTTCCCAGGCCCTGAGGCCACCTTTCTAGTGAGTTCCCAGGTGATACTGATACTGCTCACTCAGGTCTCTTCTATGAGGACCAGTTATACCACTGCTATTCAGAGGGCCAAATGGTCTTCCCATTTAATAGGCCCCCAAATCTCATCTTTGCATTCTTTCATTTCTTTATGCAAGTATTCGTGGAAAGTTGCTCTTGTATGTTTTTTAAAGATAGCCTAAATGGACATAATTCAGTAAAGACATTAAGACATGCTAAGAATCAACTAAGTATAGTCTATAAAATGATCACTGTAACAACTGAAAAAGGGAAGCATTTGGAAAAAATAATTGCTGATAGAACAAAACTAGCAAAGCTGTAGGCGTGAGTGGCCCCAGGCCAGGTAAGGAACAAATATGGAAGAACAAATATGGGCATCACACCAGCAGACACATCAAACACAGGTGAGAACTGGATGTCCACCACAACACTTCACTGGGCCAGCCCAGCCCACAGCAACCTGGAGGGAAACCAGTGGGAGCTTAGGACAGGAGGGCTGCCTGGATGGATGCTTCACCTGGCCAGCAAGCTGGTTGTGGAGAAGTTGCTCAATATCAAATCACAGAGGCAAAAAGATACACAAGAGCAAAGACCAGAAAGCTCAGCCAATTCCCTAGGACCAAATCTAGGGACCCACAGGTATGTGATTCTGTGCTCACTGCAGAGCCCCATGCCCACTGTCTCCAGGCTACTTGTGGCACAGTCCCCTTACTTAGCCTGGGCTCTTTATGTCACCTGGACCTGCTTCCTTCTGGTGTTCCCATTTCCCCCACGGGCTCTCAGCTCTAGGTCTCTCCTCCACTGGCTTCTGTGCTTTCTAAGCCACACACTGCTGTCTCAGAGTCTCTGGCTTCACTCTGGCTGCTTGTCTTGCACCTCCCTTAGGATTTACCGATTAAACAGCTTTTGGATGTTCTCTGCAAACATTCAACATGGTCTCGGCTCAGCCCAGGTGGAGGGAGCTTTTCAGATCAGGGGGAAACAGAGGTGTAAGCCAGGTGGCCCTTTAGGTGAACTGTCAGGTTCCTCAGGGGTGGGACAGACTTGGGTGTTCTGCCCAAGCTGCTTGGTGTTATTTTAGGCATCTTTTGTATTTGGAAGTGGGGCCTTCAGGGATATCCATGTCTGAAAGGCAGCAAATCGGCGGCAATGGCCAAATGAATCTGCCAACAGGGCACTTTCTCTCTTTGCTATAGTCAGTGAAAGCAGTCTATAATATTTTTGGCAGGGACTGAGGCTTCTTTTTTTTTGAAATGGAAGGTACCATAAAGCACAATTGAAGTCATTAATTCTGAGCATTGGTGGAACTTTAATGATTGTATTTATGAGCCTTGGTGTTCCAAGAGCAAAAGATGACCAAACCCAAGGAAACTCCAAACACTAAACTCTCTAAAATGTTCCCACATCATCCTGGTAATCCTTGGCTACTTTTTTTTTTCATTTTTCCCTGAACAAAAAAACAAAGCACCGCAATGCCGAGCAAGTTAGGGTGTGCGCATGGCTCTGAGGGGACAGGAAGGAAAAGAAAGCCTCATGGTTAAATCACTTGAAAGTGAAGGATGGCATGGGACTGGTGAGGTATGTGCATGTTCTCTATGGTTAAAATGGTTCCTGTAAAACGTGCAAATATGCTGGGCTGCTCAGAGGCATATTCTAGAAAAGGCCAATGGTGGGCCATGGCACTGTGGCCATTTTTCTGGAAGCACTCTACCCACTGAGCCATCCACTCAGCCCCTCCTTTAGCTTGTCTTTTCTGGTAATTAATCTTGATGGTCAACTTGATGAGGCTGAGAAGTCCCTAGGAGATGAGTAATTCACTCCTCTGGGTGTGCCTATGAAGGTTTCTAGAGAGGATGGACTTAGGGAAGAGGAGCCGATCTGCATGTGGGGAGCACCAGATGGAGGAAAAGGGGGACGTATACTCTTCCTTCTCTTCATTTCCTCTTCTTCCCTTGTCTCCTCTTCTCTTTCTGCCCCTTCCTTTCCCTCGCTTGTTTGCCTGGCCACTGTGATTTGAACTTTTCTGTTTCACCATGTTTTCTCTGATATAATGAATAGAAACCTCCAATGCTGTGAGCTAAAATAAAACTTTCCTTCTTTTAGTTGATTTTCATTGTTCATGGTGATGGCAAAAACTGTCTAAACGACCTTTCTCTTCTGCTGAATTTACATGGAACTTAAGCATCTCCCAACTTGGCTCCTGCAAACGCTTCATTCCATCTCAGCAATGGGAGTTTCCATAACCACCTAATAACTTCTCTGGTTCCCAGGCCACACAACTGTCAATTCCTGGTGATCAAGATTACTTAGCTCCTCTGTTTCAATCCATCCATTGGAGTCAGAATAAAATCCAGATTCTTCTGGGGTCTGATGGGGCCTGGGCCAGGCCCACCTTTTTATTCCTTTGTTATACTAGCTTCACTGTCGTTTCTTTCTGCCTGGGAATACTCAAGTGCTTCTTCTCATCCACACTTCCACCAGGCATCTCTACACTAGCATTTTATGTTCTTCTTCACATATGCCAGTCCCTGGAATGACCACTGCTGAGAGGTCACATGGCCTGCACATGAGATGAGGACTGGGACTGAAGTCAGTGTTGGGTCTGTCAAAGTGTTGCCAGTTACTAGAGGTGTCTTGACATGTCACCCTGGCTGCTAAGTTGTCACCTGGAACACCTTGTGCACACTACAGTACTGAGCATATACAACAGACTCAGCAATGACTTGAGGCAGGAATAAATCAAATTCTGTTCCATGAGCTCTCTTCTATGTCTGCAACAGCCTCTCAGTGCCTCCTTGTCATACCGCCTCTAGGTGTCAGGCTCTCATATGTGGGCTATCTTCCCATCAGGCTATATTTACATATAGCACTAGGACGAATAACCCTTTGTATTTACATCCACCCAGTGGTTGGCATTGAGCACATGTTCAATACATGCACAAAAATGACAATCACTCATCAAGCTGAATCATGGACAAAACTGGAAGTTAGGAACACATTTTCAAGAAAGGAGATCTCTGCCTCTTTGTAGATCAACAGGCTGACATCAACTTCTCCCTCAATCTGAAATTAGTACTCTCACATTAGAAATGGGATTTCATAAACAGGCTTGCAAAACAATGAACCATATTTCAATGTATTAGCATGATCTGTTTATGAATAAGACAGGTATATGTGTATCTATGATCTGGAATCATTTTCAATCTGCTGTAACACCTGCCCACACATCTGTACCTTGAAAGTTAAGCATCTCCGGTTTTAGTCTGGGTGGATTATTCCTTTTTTATCTCTACAATTTTTATTCTGCTGCCAAAAATCTTCTCAGCATTTGCTTTGAATCCTGCCCTCAGCACATCTCTGGGTGCTTTTAATCAGGCCTGGGAGAATACTTGTAGATGTAGGCAGGTCCAGCTTGGTGCCAATATGCCACCATGATGAAGCCCAGGGTGCACTGGGCTGAGTGGTTAGGACCCATTTGGTGTGGGCTCGGCCAGCAGCAGCTCATCTTGTGCAAATTCTGATGGTCTTTGCTTTTTTTTTTTTTTTTTCCCTTTCTGGCTAGAAGTATTACTCGCTTTCTTCAACTTAGTAGCTATCTTCCAACTACTGCCTCATCCTATCACTTAGTTGGAGGGAGGCCACGACTTCTTGTTTGAATGTTAACTGAAGGCAGACTTCAGGCCAGCTGCACAGCTGCCACAGTGGGCTTTACTGGGCTCCTGGGTGACTTCCACCAGAAACCATAACACTCATCTTCCCCCTCCTTGACTCCATCCATGTTCTGCTAAACTACATGCAATTTCTCTAGAATGAACACATGGAAATTCACGCTTTGGAGCTTTTGTGGGTCTCACAATACTTTTGCCCAGATGCTTGGTTCATAGTTTGGCTGTGGCTCAGAATTCTACCATCATCTCCATTTTCTGCCAGGGTCAGATTTTCTGTTTATTTTTCTTGATTGTTCCTGCTCATGCTGCTGTTCTTCAAGCAGCTGACAAGCTGGGTTTGTCCACTCAATTGGAAATGAGGAGCTTCGAGGTGGCTGGAGGGGCTTTATCATTAAGAGTGGGCAGTGTTACACAGGAGATTTCCTTTTAGGACTAGGGGCAGTCAACCCCTGAACCCACAAGTGAGTGTCTGATTTGAACACAGAGACCACCTCCTGATCCAGTTTCCTTAAACAGTCAATTTCAAACTCTGGAAGGAAGCTCCTAACATTTTGCCTAGTAGTGCACCAGGCTCCAACATGTAGAGCTGGGCATAGAAGCATAACAGATCTCAGGGGTACTTGGATTCACCCACTGGCAAATAGTAAAGCCATGGGCCAGTTTTATTTGTCCACTGGGTATCAGTAGCTCCAGAAGCAAGCTATATCCTGGAGACTTATTACTTTGGTTTCTTTGCTTCTGGAGATTAATAGTAGGAGTCACTAATGACGGTACTCTTGATTTATGGGACATGCTGAAAAATATACAATGTGTGTGCTTTCCTCCCCAGTTCCCTCCCACTTTTATGAGTGTTGTTAAGTTTAATTTCAGCATGTTAAGTAATTTGTGACTCATTGAAATGAAACTTAACTCAGTCCTCATAAAATGGAAGAAAATGGTATTTCCATGTTTCATGTTATGGTTTGAATCAGCCTGCTATTTGAAGCTCGATAGAATGTACTCAAAATGCCATTGTGGAGCCTTTCGTCCTACAAACTAGTTACTGTGTTCCTTAAAATGTCCTATAATTCCTCTGCTTCCTCTAAATAGCAAAATTTATAACTCTAAGGAACAGAGGGAAAAGTCAGTAAACAAAACATGGTAATATTTCTGATGTTGTCTGACATAAAGTGCAAGTGATTTCTAAATTTATCCATTGTAGATAATTATATCAGAGAATAGATAAAGATAGATCCTCTGCTCCCTAAACCTCCATGAATTTTTTTAATATGATGATGACTAGCATTGTCTTTAACCTTTTTTTTTTTTGCCTTATTCATGAGCACCACTGGAATCGAAGACCTTCCATTTTGTCAATAACTAAAATGAAGCATAAAACTCAGTTTGTATTTGATTTAGAATCTTACTTAAGCATGTTCAAATTGTTAGGATAAAACATCATTAATTATGCTTTTCAATAGTTAGGAGTTTCATAAAGCATGAGTGGGCTAGGGGCTATGGAGATGGCACAGCAGAGAAAGCATTCGCTGTCCAAGCCTGAGTGTCTGAGTTTGAATTTCCAGGACCCCTGCAAAAGCCAGATGCTATATAGTGAGCTTCTATACTCCCAGCATGTTTACAGTGAGACAAAAGGAGACAAGAGAATCCACCAGAAGCTTGCACTCCAGCTAACCTGGTGAACAGTAGTGAAACACAAATGAGGTAGAAAGCAAGGACTGACCCCAGAAAGTGATCCTGTGCCCAACACACATGTGCTGTGGCATATGTATGCTTACACACCAAAAAATGAATAAAACGAGCTAGGGCTAATCTTTATAATAGCTTTATGTAGAAATAGAAATGTTAGAATACTGTTGGTTCACAGAGTTTTAATATTATGAAGTACTTGCAGACAGGTGTTCCCAGTGGCCCTTCTATTAGGACTGGTTGACTACCTAGAGGCAGGGAGTTCCAGGGCTATTCCTCCAAGGGAAGAGGTGAGGCCCTCATGGGCATGCAGAGCATCATACAGTATGCAGTGTTGTGAAAGGCCCCACTGTCTGTACCCCTGTGCCCTTGACTCTGCTTGTCAGCGCCAGGCTCAGTGTAGCTGACAAATGCAGTGGTGGTGGTAGTGGTGGAGGTACTGAAGATCAGCCAATTGCAGGGGGCTCTGGGGGATAGAGGGGCATCAGGATGGGAAGGCATGCTTCTTCCTGTTGCATCAGCAGTACACTGAATGCACATATTTCCAGATTCTTATGTTGAACCTTAATGTTAATGTGATGATATTTAGAAGTGGAGCCTTTGGGGGATAATTAGGTCATGAGCGTGGTGGAGCCATTACAAATGTGATTAGTGTCCTTGTAAGAAGCTAGAGGGTGGGCTAGCTTTCTTCACTGCATGTAACCACCTCAAAAAGTGAGCTGTCTACAGTCGGGAAGAGCTCTTCACCAGAGCCTGACCACACTGCCCCTTTGGTTCTATACACTCCAAAACACTGAGAAGTCTGTCTGTCTGTCTCTCTCTGCATATGCCTGTCTGTACATGCAGGTACATGTGTGTAGGTACGCATACACATGTGTGCAGTGTATGTAACAACCTCAGTTATCTTCAGGATCATCTACGTTTTTAAAGATAGGTTCTATTGTTGGCCTGGAGCTTGCTACATAGGCTAGAATGACTAGCCATCAAGTGCCTGGGATCTGCACGTCTGATTCCACAACACTAGCATGACAAGTACCACTAATACCTAGCATCTTGTTATGTGGGTTCTGAGGCTTGCTTGCATGGCAAGCATGTGACCACCTGAGGCATCTCCCTGGCCATTTTATAAACCATCCTGTCTGTGTTATTCTATAATATTAGCTTAAACTAAGATAACACCCTTGTGCAAACAGGCTCAAGCTCCAGGGCACCAGATACTCACAAACTATACAGCAAATCACTCTTGCTCTACTGGCCAGAGGACTGAAAATCCTGCCATCCTGGCACACGGGACAGTTCCTGGTTGAAAAGTCAGCTGTGTGCCATTGACACAGAACACTGGGAGCTGCACTGTCCCTAGGAGCACAGTCATTTACTAGAGAATTTCAGGATTCTTAGAAGTACCTCTCTGTTGGCAAGGGCATTGCAGAAGATGCCTGCAAGGGACTGGGTGTAGTTTGGCTGGCACTTCCCTAAGGGGTACAAGAGCTTTGACTTGTGAAGTTGTTAGCAAATGAATTACATCATTGGTCTGCAATGTACCGACATGCAAGATGGCCCAGGAAAGCGTGTAATTTAGGAAGGAAACAAACCCTACACTTGGCTTGCTAGCAGGTTAGCTTAGAGCTGTCAGCATTGCTTGTTTCAGTAATAATGATAAGAGTGTTGTTCGTACTGTCCAAAGAGTAGGGTCTGGAACATTCTTTTCTATAAGTAAACATCCCTTAAGCACCTGCTCCAGCACTCATCCCTGCCTCCTTCTCTGGGAGGTGGCCTTATTAAGACTCATGGGCACCAAGTTCGCATCTATTTGATAACAAAGCCAGAGATTGCCAAAGGAGCCTGGCTCTTGTCAAGTACTTTCTTGAAAAAAAAAATCCATTTGGGGTCACTAGTGCTGTTCAGGAAAAAAAAAACAAAACACCTACTCATGCTGAAATTATTCACTGCAAGAGCCAACCTACAACCTAGATGTCTTTGTAACTCTATCTTCCTCCAACAGCTCTTAGTGGGCTCCTTTGCTAAGGATACAGTGAAGTAGCTTTTCACAGGGCTATGAAAGTGGTGAAAGCAAATGTCCATGGCTAAGGAAGGGAGGCTCCCTGGGTGCCTATGGTCTGAAGATTCCTGGCCTTTAAATTCCTATACACACCTACCCCCAAAGTGGTGCTGTTAGGAGACCTGGCCTTTGGAATGTGACTAGGCCCTGAAGATTAGTGTCTTCATGAAAGAGACTTGGAGAGCTGCCTTGCCTGCCCATCATGTGAAGAAATGGAACAGGAGAGAGCCACCTATGAAAAACGAGCCCTTAGTAGCTGCTAAATCTTTCAGTGCCTCAATCTTGAACTTTCCAGTCTTCAGAACGATGAGAAATGTTTCCATTATTCACAAGCCAGCCAGTCTATATCCTTTCTACAGTTGCCCTAGGACTCTGTCACAAGTTGAGGCTCAGCCGAGTCATTAGGGAATAGCTCCTATGGGTAGAGGTGGCCTCACAAAAGCCAGAACCCTCTGGCCACTAAAAACTCAAACCCTTGACCCTCCATTCTAGTTGCATGACATCAGAAGATGCTGCTTCTAATGGATGAGCAGATACACTGCAGGTGGACAGTACACAGTCCTCTTTCTCCCTATCCTTGCTTTGGCTATTTGTTAATATCTTAACAAGTCATGGACACCCAACACTAGGATGAGCTTGGGTCTAGATCCCATTTGGTTGAGGGCTTCCACAAACCTAGGTACATCCACCTCCCAGCACACCCTCTACAAAGGCATTTCTTTGATTAGCACTGCTAAATGTGCTGAAACTAAATAGATTTATTTATCCTCCAGTCCCATCTTAGTACCTACCTGCTCTTTTTCCCATTTTTGGATCATGAGTCTAAAGCAGTTTTCAAAGTTTATAGTTCACTATGCTGCTGCTGTTCTTTCAGTCACCCAACTCCTGTGGGTCTGTCATGGGCATGATGCTCAGTCTGTCACTGCTGAGGGCAGGGCCATGTACTTGTGGCCTTCGGCTGCAGGAGGCAGCGCAGACTATCAGCACCTCTTTGAGAAAAATCTATTCCCCCTGCCCCTCAAGGCCTCAACTCTTCCCCTGGCCCATTTGGGGAAGAAAGAACCTTCCTCACAGCCCCACCAAGGACAGACATAAAAGTACGTCACCTGGCACCTGCCATGCACGCAGAGGTCAGTCTCATATGGTCCACAGGGTGTGCCATCCAGGACCCTGTCGGCTACCAGCAGAGGGGACTCCTTCCCGAGGGGTGAGCAGTAGAGTTCACATGGCTTATCTGAGGAAGGAAAGATCAGAGGCTGGTGATGTAGAAAGGGGTGTGTGGGCCATGCAGTGAACAGGTGCACGTAAGTGATGGGTCCAAGGGCAGAAAAACTAGCACAGGTGAAGTTGGCGGTCACTTAGCTCTGCCCTCAGTTACACAGACCAGCTCCAGTGGACATTCAGAGCAGCATAAGGAGCAAGACCCTCTGACTCAGTGAACTCAGCAAGAGGAAGAGTTCTGTGGATTTTGGTTTCCTGATTGTCCTCCTTGGCAAAGATAAAGCACTTCCTTTTTCTTCAGGCATTAAGCACAGCAGGCTGCATGAAGGTATAGTGACCTAGAGTGTCTCTGTGTAAGTTAACTGTGAGTTAAGGTCAAGGTCAGGAGCTACTGTGGTAGTGGGAAAGGAGGGGAAAGTGATCAAAAATGTTCTTGTGGGGGGAAACAGGTCCCACAGGATCTCCATGGCAGTGACTTTTGCTAACGGCTTTAATCCATTTGTGGGGTTATTTTGCAAAGAAAACCTCTAGAGAGCCAAAGACCTTTAGGCTGCTTTCTTGGTGCTTTATCTCTATCAGCATTCCTCAGTGGATCTTTCTGGTGATCTCTGGCAAGTCAAGGAGGTGAGAGAAAGGACTTGGTAGTTGATACAGTGTTGGAAGACCTTGGCATCTCGATGGAGAGTCCTGTAAGATCAGACATGCTGTCTCACCCAGCCTCTGGGGTTTTCATGATTGGTTGTCAGCCCACTTATTGGGACATCATCTTATGGTACAGAAAGAAGCCCTGGGATCCAATGGGAAGGCTCAATTCGACTCAGCTCTTCCCTATAATTGTAAGCAAAACAATCTGCTCTGAAGAGTAGATCACAGACAGACCTGCACTTCCTATAATGATGCCTCAGCATTCATTCCCAAGCATGGCTGGAGCAGGGCATCCTAAGCCTCTATGGGCATGGCTTGGGAAACAACAAAGAGTAATGTGCTTCTCAAGTCCTTACTGGTCTCATGAACAAATATGGAGCAAACGTTGTTGCATGAGACAAGTCTAATGTGAGCTCTTAGAGGGCAGAGCTTAATCGAAAAGGAATGACCCATTTCCCAGACTGGCAGGGTGGAGGCAGCTCTTTCAGTATAGCAGAATGACCCAGGAAGTGACTGTGACAGAGCTACAGAAGATGGAGACTGGCTTCTAAGAAACTTATTGGATGGAAACACTGAGAAGTTACTGAGGGTTTGAGGCCGCATGTGAGCGACTCAGGGAGGAATGCAACATGGCTGCCCCTGCAATCTGAATGGATTGGTGTCCTACTTCTGTGCTAAGATTTCACTGTGAAGAAGTTTAATCAAGCTGTGGATGTTTAATTCCCATTAGACTGAAGCGCTGGCTCATCACTGGAGGCAATTAAATGAATTCATTCATTCAATAGCAATAACAGTGATGATAAAGAGATCCTAAATGACGTTTATATCCTAATTTATGCCAAGCAGATGCTAAGCTGTGTGCATACTTTTGTGGTGTGTGTTGTCACTGCTTCACTGTAAAGATGAGCAGGTGCTCATGGGACCTATATGACTGTCCCCAGCTGGGCAGGGCCAAACTCCTACCTCTTTGCTTCATTTTACTATCATTATTTACTCTGAGTGAAGAACTTTTGGGGTCAAAAATGTCAAGAGATAAAATGGTATTGCTGAAAGCAAAATAACATGTTTATGGACATTTATGGTTCCTGAGTCTATATTCTGATTTGAGCAGAAATAGGAATGGGATTTAGGCAGAAAAGCAGAGGCTGTTTGAGGAAAGTTAGAGACTGAGAAAAGTTCCAGCAAGGCAGTAGGTAAAGATCGTTGTTTTACATAAATATCAGAAAAATGAAGACTCACTAAAGCAGGGGAAGCAATCTCACATGGATATTGACCATGACCCCATGAACCCTCTCTGCACTTGACTCTCCTGTCTGCATATGCTGTCCTCTGAAGCTGAGAGCATGGGATATGGAGGCTCCAGAAGAGGTCAGAGGTGGGGCTTCTTTCCTTGGCTGGAAAGAAGTCTAGATTATGTCCTTTGCATGGATGGTATGTGCCAAGTTGAAATTTTGATGGAGGTCCATCACCTATATTCGATCTGTCTGACCTGCTTGTGGTAAGGACTTCTGAGCCAGGAAGCTGAGATGGCTCAAGCCCATGACCACAGTGGCTTGGGAAGGTCTAGAGGATTGCCCCTGGTACTCCACAGAAGAAGCGGTGTGTGGTCCCCAGTGCTCCAGCTATTCTCTCTGCCTCAGTTACAAAGAACTAGATAGAGTCAATTTCGACACCATCACAGGTGCTATCTGGCCTTCTGTGACAGGTAATACTGAGAAGGCCACTTGACCTTCCACAACTGCCCATCAGGACCTCATAACCAGCTCCTAGGCACCAGGCCTCAGCTAACTGAACCAGTAGTGCCCACCTGATTGTAGCCAGGCCAATCAGAGTTTCTCTCCTTGCTATAACCTTTAGCTAGTCCTGACTGACTGGCCTTAGGTGTTAACTGACTATAGCCAGGTCAAGAATTCCCAAGAGCACAGTATGGGAACCCTGATATAGAGAGGCCATGTCTCATGGTTGACAGATCCCAAATAAGACTTAATATAGTTTCTTATTTGTAACTCAGAAATATAAAAATCTATTGGTGGCTGAGGCGGTAGCTCAGTCAATAAGTGTTTCCCTTGTAAACATAGAGGATCTGGGTTTGATCCCCAGGACCCACAAAAAATGTTGGGTGTGGTAGCAAACACGAGACAGGAGGATCCCTGAGGTTCTCTGTTAGTCAATTTAACCAAACTGGTGAGCTCCAGGTCAGTGAGAACCCTGTGTCAAAAAAAAAAAAAAAAATGAGGATGGCATTACTGAGGAATGACATTCAGGATTATCCTCTGGTCTCTGCATACATGGACACATATGTGCATCTACACACACACAGGATATACATATACACACATGTATTCAAAACTAAGAAATATAAAAAGCTCTGAAAACTTGAGTTTTTTAATCATGTATGTAGCAACACACATTCCAACTCCTCTCGTTGAGGCTGTTGGTGGGCTTCCTGACAGACTGCCATATGTCTGACTATGGGCTGATTCTTTGGGTCCCAGAAAGATAATAATATTTGGTTGATATGGCATGAATATTTTTAAAATGCTAAAAAGCTCTGAATCCTGAAACATAACTGGCCCCAAAGAATTTGCATAAGGGATACAGATTTATGTAATAGGAGCTGTGTGTGGACAAAGAAGGCAGCCTGTGGTGGGGGCAGGAGGATGACTCCCAAATGTTAGACCTGCAGGCCATGGAGCAAGGTCCTATCATCTTCAGAAGCCCTGAATTTGGGGCCTCCAGTCTTTTGAGGTAACCTGCATCTTTGTCAGTCACAATGTCTATGTCATTAAGCTTGGGCAACTTGGCCAAGTAGGGGTCAGAGTCCTGACCACTATATCCTCCATCCCTCAGAGGCTCAGACCTGGAAGGGGTCTGCTGTGTAGAGAGAAGTAGCTATAAACATAACCACAGCATCCAGACACAGCCCTCTGATACTCCAGTGGGCACGGGGCCTGCTGCTGGCCTGGGCAGAGGGGTCTGAACCCTTGAAGGTTTCTACGGTGATGAGAAACAGGCTGGGTTTGGCAACTGGCCATCTCCGTGGGTTTCTGTCTAAAGGCTTTTCCTCTTAGACTCTCCTTTCTAAGGAGGGTCTTTGTCTTCTTTTGGAGGTGGTGTGGACTTGTGGTCCCACGTCCTCCTCTGGAAAGTCTGCCCCTGCAAGAATTCTTTTAAAAAGGGGAGAGGGAGAAAAGAGAAAATATTGCTTCCCTTTTCTTGAACCATGTGTCACTCGCCAAAGAATTCCGCAGCGATAGCAGTGCTATGAATAGGGTAGTCATAATGGGCTGCTGAGGAACCCGGAGCCCAACCACAGGAATCGTTCCTATCACGGCTGAGCTAGAATTGTGCCTTTTAGAAGCAGTGTTTGAGAGGAACACTTATAATCTGCCTTCTGAAGTGGCCATTTATCATTTTGCTTATGCCCTTCTGAATGCTCCTTTAAAAAATGTTGCCTTCTGTTTATATTGAGAGAAATGAAGCCACATATATAAAAAGCCATGACAATTTCACCTCAGAGGACAATGGGTCGAGCTACCCTTGGAGAGCCCTGAACTCGGGTCTCTTTTTTAAAGGCAAACTACTTACAGCCTGTTAGCTGTCCTTTTCAAGTAGGGTTGCACTTTTCAGATCAAAGGTAGCTAGAATCATTATTTGGGTAGAAAAAAAAACAAGAAGAAAATGGATGAAAATATGCATTTTAACCTAAATGGAGTCCCCAGGAGGGAAGTCTGGGCAGAAAGAAGTTTCAGCAACTGTGATAATCAGAGAACCATAGTTCAGACATCCAAAAGTGATTAGCAGACAAAAAGAAGCTTAAGTTAAACTTGCAGAAATGTGTGGAAAAAGAGGCACTGAGGTGGGATTTTTGCACTGAAAACAGGAAACAGGAGAACTTAATACCAAAGCAAGCAACCAACGAGCAGCAACTTCATGCAGAGTCGATAGAAAGGGAAAAGGGGAGTGTGACTTAGCCCTGATGCTTTCTGGATCTAAGATAGGAGGAATGGGCAAAAAAGAGAAAGGGACAGGGAAGACATCTCAGTCAGTAAAGTGCTTGCACCACATGACAACCTACATTTGATCCCCTGGACCCATGGAAAAATGTTGGGTATGGTAATCCCAGCACTGGGGAGAGGCAGAGAGCATAAGATCCCTGGGCCTTGCTAGCCAGCTATCTAGCCTAATTGGTGAGCTCTAGGCCAATGAAAGACCCTGTCACAAAAAAAAGGTGGATGGAAAGGCTGTGGAGATGGCTCCGTGGGTAGGAGTACTTGTTAGGCAAGTATGAGGACCTGAGTTTGATCCTGAGCACTCACATAAGGAATGGATGCCTAGAACCCCAGTGCTGGGAGGGGGGGGCAGCAGTCACAGAAGGATTGCTGGGGCACCTTGGTCAGTGAGTCTAGCCAAAAAAAGGAGGAGCTTTAGGTTTACCCAAAAGAAAAATAAAGGTATTCCTGGGGATGACACCTGAAGCTGTCCTCTGACCTCCACAAACACTACCGCATGGGCATGCATGCGCACGCATGCACATGCAAGCACATTCATCTGGCTTTCTGAGAACAGCTGTAGTTCTAGAACTGTCCACTGTGCTGGCAAATGGCTGCACTCTGTGGTGATATCTCAGTTCCCATAAGAGATCTGAATGTGCCTGAAGTGGCTGGAAACCCCGGCACAAGACTAATGGCCAGGCAGAGAGAAGTGAGGGGCCTTCCAACCTCACACTTTCTTTTAGAAGGTGTCTCTGCATGGAAAGTTGGAAATATAAAAAAGGAACTTCTGAATACTGTGGCTAAGAGACATTGCAGCTACAATTCCTTAGCCCCCACAGTGTCTGGTTTTTTTTTAAAATATATATTTATTGTCCATAATGAGTTACATTATTTAGTGGGCAAACAATGCGTTGTTATCCCGAATTCCCCAATTCCCCCCCTCCCCATCCCTGATCAGTTGGATATCCTCCTCCGTGGGCTGTCTGTTTTTTAAAAATATTTATTTGTAAGCAGAGAGAAACAGAACAGGGAGGAGAGAGAGGGAGGGAGAGAGGGAAGAAGGGAGGGAGGGGGAGGGAGGGGGACGGAAGAGAGAAAGAGAGAGAGAGAGAGAGAGAGAGAGAGAGAGAGAGAGAGAGAGAGAGAGAGAGAGAGAGACACTGATTGGCACACCAGGGCCTCTAGCCATGGCAAACCAACTCCAGATGCATGTACCACTTTGTGTACCCAGCTTTATGTGGGTACAGGGGAACAGGGGAATCAAACCCAGGTTGTTAGGCTTTTCAGTCAAGTGCCTGAAATGCTGAGTCATCTTTCCAGCCCCAAAGTATCTTTTTAAAATATGGAAAATATCTGGGGGACCACCTCTCCACATAGCCCACAGCTATGCAGGTTGGTATTATCTGCTACTACTTAAAATACCACATGTCATTTTATAAGGTTGTTGTTTAAAGATTTCAGATCTGAAGCTGCCGCCGCCAGTGATGCCTGGGCTCCCCTCAGACAGGTATGCACATCTGAGCTTGTAACTGCAGTGGCAGAATGGAGATTTCAAAGGCTTTCCCCATCATAGGAAAGACAAGCAAGATCTGGTCCTCGACTGTCATTCTTCTGTAAAATACTTAGAAGCTGTGTGACATCAGGCCCAGCTACTTTAGCTTCCCACGGGCCCATCACAGAGGCCCATGACGTCATGCTTCCTGCCTTACTCGAGCATAGGGCACCAGATGATAACTACTTATGTTCTGAGTCAACTTTGTCCTCCAGAATTGGGGTCGGCTCCCTCACCCCTTGTCAGCTCAGTCATGTCATGTAACCTGTCATCTCTCATCTTCTGTACAGCTTCTTTTGCATATCCAGTGAGATGATGGGTGGAGAACCAACTTGTGCCTGGCACATGATATGCTTGATAAATGGAACCATATTGCTGGCATTACAACACAAGGTCATGGTTCTTGAAGAGGAATAGAGTTTTAGGTAAGAAAAAAAAAAAACCCTAGTGTACAATGAACAGACTTCACAAATCCTATAGATTCACCACCTAGAGAGTTTTCCTGCTGTTGGGAATACTGTGGCAATTCATGGCAAATAGTCTCCTGATTTGGGAGAAAGCTCTTGGAAAGAACATGTCATCTGGGATGACTGTCATCTTTCCAGATTGTACACAGTTCTCAAAATTTTCCTCCTACTCCAAGAAGAGTAATGATGAACCAAAGTAAGCAAAGTAGCGAGGCATCCGTGTCAGAAGCAAAACACACTCACACACACTGTCCTGCTCTCAGTACCTGAGCACGTGGCACCAGAGAACAGGATGCCAGCACACCTGCTTACAGCTACAAACAAACAAATCTGGACTGCTGCCTGCCTTGATAGCTACCATGAGAGAGCTCGGAGAGTATGTTCAACCCAACTATTACAGAACTGGAGCCACAGCTGGCTTGGACAGAGGATGAAAGTGACCTTTTGGGTGGGTTAGAGGGAGATTGGGGGCTGTAAGCTTTTCTAAGTAGCCTTTACAATTTGTGGAAGAAGGGGGTGGCTATCATGAAAGGAAGGCCTTTACCATCAACCACCACTGCTGTTAACAGGCCTTTCTTCTTGCTGCTCAGTCGCTCATGGGCTTGGCACTGCTGGTCCCGGAAGCTGGGCAGACCCTTGGGGCAGGGCAGGTTCTCACAGACCGCATGCTCTACGCTGGCACCAGGGCAGTGTGTGCCTCCAGGCCCAGGGCTAGAAGGAAGAAAGTCTGCATTAGCCATCTGGTTTGGTGGAAATCACAGGGGTACTCTGCTGTTGCCAGGAGGGGCAGGGCATGGTTTTCAAAGAAACTCAGCCTGCTCTTATAGACCACATCTGGGCAAGCCTAGTTCCACACAAAAGGCATGTTTAAGTGAGCCAGCAGAAAAATATATCTAAGGACTATAAATCAAGGTCATCTGGAAACAGGAAACAGTGAGTATCAGTTCAGCAAGATCCAAAAGTTGAGTCTTTCATCTGAATTTACAGCTTGGCCATGTGTAACCCTGAACACCCCAAGGGAATTTTTGGGTGTTTGTGTGTGTGTGTGTGTGTGTGTGTGTGTGTGTGTGTTTTAATTCACTAAAATGAAGATCTTTAAATGCCTTCTAGGTATGTTTTACAGGTTGCCAAGTTTCAGGATACGTGAAACTCATTTATTTTATAATAAAGCAGAATGATTGAGTCACTTGTTCATTGGCTCTGGGTAAAGGTTCTGCATAGGTCCTGGCTCTCTGCCTTTACTAGGGTAAGTGTAAGGTTAATACCTGGTCTTGAGTCCTAGTCAATGGGACTAGAGATGTTGAAGTTGTAATCCCTAGTACCTCAGAATATAACCTTATTGGGAAGTGGGGTGTTGCAGAATCAATTAATTACATGAGGCCATAGTGGAGGAGAGTGAGCGCCTAATCCAGTGTGACTTGTGTCCTTAGAAAAAGGAGAGAAATGGAGACAGACACACAGGGCAGATAGCATGAGAATCTGAAAGCAGAGGCCTTGATGAAGTTTTTACTTTCCAAGTAATACCAGAAATTGTCACCAAATCACCAGAAGCCAGGAGAGAGGTAAGGAACAGTTTCTTACAACACTCAGAAGGGACCAATCATTATGACACATTGATCTTGGACTTCAAGCTTCCTGAAGTGTGAGAAGCGAGTGCATGTTAATTAAGTCAGCTAATCTGTGGTAGTTTGTTATGGCATCCCTAGGAAATTCACATAGCAGGTCCCCTAAGGACCAGGTAAGTCCTCACAGAACTGAGGAAAAGGGGACAAACTGGAGGGACTAGAAAGTCCATATAGACTTGAAATGGAGCTGAAAAATAGTAGTCAGGTTGGTTTCAAGAAGAACGAAGAAAGTTATATTCCCTATATACATCTTAAGGTATGGGCTGCGATTCGTACATGTCCTCCAATTCTGGAGTCACCCTCAAGCTTCACTTGCATTCATGTCTACCAACTGATTTCTCCAGATTAATAGCTGACTGGTCAAGCTCCACCAAGTACACTTCTACCTGATGGAGAGGAGACAAGGAGTGACGTAAGTGAGCTCCTGGGTTCCATGTGTTCTCAGCTGCCTCCCTCCACATCATTTTCCATGCTGTATCTTCTCTCATAGCAAGTATTCTTTCAGCCTTCTCTCTAGTTTCCTGCCCCATTGTCTTGCACCCCCACCCAATCCTCTGTCCATCCTTGAAGCCACCTTCATTCTACCTCTTGTCCCGCCTGGAGCTTTTCCTATTGTTTGGGTCTCTACTAAGCTGTTTAACATTAATCAGATTTCAGAAATGGTAACCTGGGCATGTCTTGCTTCCTTGTCCAGCAGCCTCCAGCAGAGAGCCTGGAAGGGGCTGGCCCTCAATAAACAGTAGACTGAATTAAACTACAGTATGAAAGTTTATCTTAAAATAACAGGAAAGGAGGGATGGAAGGAAGAGGGAAGAGGGAGGAAGGAAAGGAAGAGAACAAGAGATATATCAAGAGCCGGGCGTGGTGGCGCACGCCTTTAATCCCAGCACTCGGGAGGCAGAGGTAGGAGGATTGACGTGAGTTCAAGGCCACCCTGAGACTACAGAGTGAATTCCAGGTCAGCCTGGGCTAGAGTGAGACCCTACCTCGAAAAACCAAAAAAAAAAAAAAAAA
>PVHP010008647.1:0-52634 GCA_004024765.1 Zapus hudsonius | reverse complement strand
TTCTCCTGCAGATCCGAGTATTCCTCTTTGTGCTTCTCTTGCTGACTTACACACTAACAGCAGCAGGAAACTTGACCATCATCTCCCTCATATGGATTGATCCTCACCTGCAAACCCCAATGTACTTTTTCCTCAGTAACCTGTCCTTCCTGGATATGCTGTATACCACTTCTGTTACACCAAAGTTACTAGCCTGTCTGCTAGCAGAGAAAAAGACAATATCATTTGCTGGCTGCATATCCCAAGCATATTTCTTTTTCTTTCTGGGAACCGCAGAGTTTATCCTCCTGGCTGTCATGTCCTTTGACCGTTATGTGGCCATCTGTAACCCACTACGCTATACCACCATCATGGACTTCAGGGTCTGCCTCACGCTGGTTCTGGGATGCTGGATGGGAGCCTTCCTGTCTGTGTTGGTACCAGTAATTATAGTAGCAAGGATACCTTACTGTAGGAAAGAAATTAATCATTTCTTTTGTGACAGTGGACCTCTTCTGCACGCAGCCTGTGTAGATACTCAACTTATAGAAAAGTTAACCTTTATCCTGGCTACCCTTGTCATCCTGAGCTCCCTGGCATTCACCCTTGGGTCCTACACCTACATCATCGCTACCATCCTGCACATCCCATCAGGCCAAGGCCAACAGAAAGCTTTCTCCACCTGTGCCTCTCACATCACTGTGGTCTCCATTGTTTATGGGAGCAACATTTTTGTGTACGTGAGACCTAATCAGAACAATTCACTGGATTTTGACAAAGTAGCTTCTGTCCTCATGACAGTGGTGACCCCTCTTCTGAACCCTTTCATCTATAGCTTAAGGAATGCGAAGGTAAAGGAAGTATTAAGAGACACACTGAGCAAAATCAAGTCACTGATGCTTAGGAAAATGTGACTTCATAATTAGTACATCACGCAATGTTTCTCGTGATCAAAACATTCATTCTACATAAATATAGTGGAATAAAGGTCAGAAAACTGAAGCTCTATCATTGAATATTCAATAACCATGCCAAACTGATACCCCATATGATCATTTTGGCTTCTTGAATAAATTACTTTCATTATAAATTTGAAGTTAAAAAGAGTTCCAATTTTTTACCGTGAAACATCAGAAATAGAGGACAACCCAAATGATGACAGTTCTTAGGATGTGACTCTCAAACTTCAGTCCCTAAGACAGCAGCTCTACCACCACATGGAATTAGTGAGGACACCCCCAAACTCTGCTCCAGACCTCTTACTGCTGCACCAATGGAGCTAAGCTCAGCAGAATATCCTTCACTGAGCCTTTCAGATGATGCCCCAATGAGGATAAAAGTTTGAAAAGTAGGGCTCTAGGAGAGCCATGCATCTACCAGCTACCATGAAAACTTGAGAAGCCTTGATTGAATATTTACAGGAAACTCATTTTAAAATGTACTTGGTATCTGATTTTTAATCATATGACAATGTATTATCATTATCATCACAACTATTATGATTATTATTCGTATCAAAAACAATTATATCTGTTAATTTATTGATATACAACATGTTTGTTAATTATATAAACTTAGCTTGATCAGGCCTGATGTCAGACTCTTGTTATCCCAGCACTTGGAAAGCTAGGGCAGAAAGATAGAAGTTCAAGGCCAAAGAGATCTGATATCACATGGAGAGAGAGCTATTATAAACAAAGTAAAAAGAAGTTACACAGGCACAAGCTAAGATGTCCCAATAGAGAGTTAAAGTGTGTTGAGATTAACTGACATTGGTAGGTAGATTTTGAAAAGGGGGATGGTTCCAAGGACACTGAGATGAGGACTCAGCTAGCTGCCCCATAGAAGGGAATGATCATGTGACATCTTAGAGGTGTTGAAGAAACTTGGGTCCTCATTGTGATGTCTCAAAGAACTTTCCCTAAGTAGACATGCAGGGAATTGACCAGTTCCCTTGCCTTTGATGGTCAATAGGTAGCTTCCATAATCATAGACCATAAACCATTATTATTCCCTCTCCACCCTCCCCCCTCTGTTAGTCTCTTTTGTTTCAGTGTTATCATCTTTCCACCCTTATGTATAGGTATTATCAGACAATGTGAATTCATGAATATCAAGGCCATTTTGTGTCTTAAAGTTTGCATGGTAAGTAGGCCTACCCTTCCTTTGGCTTTTACAATCTTTCTGACACCTCTTCCTCAATAGACCCTGAGCCTCAGGAAATGATAGAGATGTCCCAGTGCTGAACACTCCGCTGTCATTTTTTTCTCAGCACTATGGTGACTCTTGCATTATCACCAGTGGTCACTAATATCTGAAAAAGAGAAGCTTCTCTAGCCAAAAATGAGAGGAGCATTATTATATAGGTATGCTCTTTTTTTTTAACCACTTATAAACCAGCTTGGTGGGCATAATATATGCATTTAGCTAGACAACAGCAGGCATTACTCATGGGCTCATGACCTCTTCCACCATAGGGTTTTGACTAGGTCTTCAATACCAGGCATGCTTTCCTTCCTGTGGAGTGGGCCTCCAGGCCAATTAGAGAGCAATTGGTTTCCCCCACAATAGACCTGCCACTATTGCCCCAGTTGGCTCATTTGGCCTGGCTGGCCAGTTTTAAGGCTTGAAAGCTCCACTGCTATTCACCACCATTGATGACTTCTCTCTCCCAAAGGGCTGCATGCAGCCATAGCTTTTTCCAGCTTTCTGTCACCTGGTTAACAGGGAGGAAGTTTTCTGCTCAGCTCCAGGTTGATTTCTCAGTGACCTGCAGCCCAAACATATGGGGTCTTCAGCAATAGGGTCTTACCATCTCGTTCTTGTGGGCAACTAAGAATCTTGGCAATGGACTGTAATGTTTTGGGGACCTCAGGAACTTTCCTGGCCAACAACTCACTTGGAGGTAGCCTATCCCTGCCACTGAAGTTTTCCTAGTAATAATCTATAGTTACCTGTATGAGAGAGAACATGTAGCATTTGGCTTTCTGGACCTGAGTTACTTTACTTAGTATAATCCTTTCTAGTTCCATCCATTTTTCTTCCTGCAAATTTCATAATTTCATTTTCCTTTACACCTGAATTTTATTGGTCCATTGTATAAATGAACCACAACTTCTTTATCCATTTATCAGTTGAGGGACATCTAGGCTGGTTCCCTTTCCAAACTATTGTACATAGAGCCACAGTAAACATGGATGAGCAAGTATCTCTAGGGTAGTAACTACAGTCATTAGGATATATGCCAAGGAGTGGTATATGCCACTTGGGCCATATGATCGAGCAGATTCAATGGTATTTGAGGTGTCAGTGGCAAATAAGGATGCTACTTAGAGTCTTCTGCAGGCCCCCATAGGTGAATCACAGAGGAGGCCTCTGAGATTTTGGAGTAAGGCCCTGCCATCTTCTGCAGACAATTATTCTTCCTTTGAGATATAGTTCTTGGCTTGTTATTGGGCCTTATTGGAAACTGAACACTTGACTATGGGCCATCAGGTTACTATGCAACCTGAACTGCTCATTATGAACTGAGTGTTGTCTGACCCACCAGGCCATCATCAGGGTGTGTGCCCTATGATCAAGTGACTGAGGAGGAGAGGACTAGGCATGGTTTACAGAAGGCTCAGCATGTTATGCAAGTGCCTCCCAGAAGTGGACAGCTGCAGCATTACAACCTGTTTCTGGGACAACTCTGAAGGACTGTGGTGAGGAAAGTCTTCACAATGGGCAGAACTTCAAGCAGTGCTCATGTTGTACATTTGGCTTAGAAGGAAAAATGGCCAGATGTGTGGCTGTACACTGATCCATGGGCTGTGGCCAATGGTTTGGCTGGATGGCCTGGGACTTGGAAGGAACACAATTGGAAAATTGGTGAGAAAGACATTTGGGGGAGATGCATGTGGATAGACCTCTCTGAATGGGCAAAGGATGTAAGGATACTTGTGTTCCATGTCTATGCGCATCAGAAGGTGACCTCATTGGAGGATGATTTTAATAATCAAGTTGATAAGCTGACCTGTTCTGTGGATAGTGGCCAACCTCTTTCCTCAGCCATCCCTGTCATTGCCCAATGGGCCCATGAACAAAGTGACCATGGTGACAGGGATGCAGCTTATACATGGGTCCCACAACATGGACTTCCATTAATGAAGCCTGATCTGGCTACAGCCGCTGCTGAGTGCCTAATCTGCCAGCAACAGAGACCAACACTAAGCCCCAGTATGGTAGCATTCCTCAGGGAGACCAGCCAGCAACTTGTTGGCAGGTTGACTACATCAGACCACTTCCATCATGAAAAGGGAAGCTTTTAGTCCTTACTGGAATAGACACTTACTCTGGGTATGGATTTGCTTTTCCTGCCTGGAGTGCTTCAGCAAAAACTACCATCCATGGGCTCACAGAGTGCCTTATCCACTGTCATGGTATTCCACACAGCATTGCTTCAGACCAAGGAACTCACTTCACAGCCAAGGAAGTTGTGCAGTGGGCTTATGATCATTGAATTCACTGGTCCTACCATGTGCCCCACTCAGTACCAACTTCTGTATTAGTCAGGGTTCTATAGAGGAAGCAGAGTTAATAGAATAATTGTACTCAAAAGGGGGCTTTATTGGGGTAGCTTACAACAGTCCATGTGGCTGAATGCCTCAGCAGTCCCAATCTTGCCCTGAAGGCCTAAAGACTTCCTGAGGAGCCACTGGTCTTCATTCCACGATGTGAGGCCAAGGAAACTGGATTCCAATGTTCAGGAAAGGCAGTAGAGCAGGATGTGGGTGAATATCAAGACAAGCACCAGCAGCTAGTGGGGGAGGAAGGAAGAAGCTTCCCTTCCCCTCAAGCTTCCTTATTCAGTCCCCTTCTAGAAGGCCCACCCACTCGGAGGAAGGGCTCACTCTGGAGGAGGGACCTCCTCCTTTTGTTGATCCCTTCTGCAGGCAAGCTCAGAGGCCCACCCAAGATTACTGTAGGTTATTAAAATAGGTCAAGTTGACAATAAACTTAACCATCACACTGGGTCATATGGTAAATCTATTTTCAGCTGTCTCAGGAACCTTAATAATGCATTCCAAAATGGCTGTACATTCCCACCAACAGTGTAGAAGGGTGTCCTTACCCGCCCGCAGGTTGGTCAACGTAGGGCCTAGAGAAGGGGTGAGAATGGGGGGGGGGGGACAAGAGACACAAGAGAATGGAGTAAGACGAAATTCCGATCAAACTCAATTTATTCCAAGCAGGCAGCACTTTAAATATCTTTTTCCCAGGGAGAAGCATGGGCGGTTACTAGGAATTAGCATAACCAGGTTGCTAGGTAGCTTGGCCACAGCAAGGGTCATGTGATCTCTAGGAGGAAGCCTTCAGGCAGAGGATATTTGGCAGAGAAAATAGGAACTAGCACTGGTTAGTAAGAGGAAGAACAGAGACCTTCAAAACAAATGTTGATGCAGTTTATGGCACGATAACGGCTCCCCACAGAAGGGGTCATATTTTTCCACATCCTCACCAGCATTTATTGTTATTTGTTTCCTTGATGGTAGCCATTCTGACAGGAGTGAGATGGAATCTCAGAGTAGTTTTAATTTGCATTACCCTGATTGCTAAGGAGCTAGAACATGATTTTAGGTGTTTATAGCCCATTTGTATTTCTTTTGAGAACTCTCTATTCAGTTCCAGTTCCATATCTCATTGAGTTGTTTGATTTCTTATTGTTTAGTTTTTTGAGTTCTTTGTAAATCCTGGATATTAATCCTCTGTCAAATTTTCTCTCATTAGGTAGGTTGCCTCTATGCTCTGTTCACAGAATAGGTCTTTTGCCATATAAAATCTTTTTAATTTCTTTTTTTTTAATATTCTTTTTTTTATTTATTTTTTTTATTGTTCATAATGAGTTACATTGTTTAGTGAGCGAACCATGAGTTGTTATCCCCAATTCCCCGTTGCCCCCCTTCCCCCTCCCCAGTCAGCTGGATATCCTCCTCCGTGGGCCGTCTGTATCAGTCTTTGTAGTAGGGGACCATGCATAGCTCATTCTTAGGCCGGGCTCTCATGTCTCAAGTGTGTAGTTACTGAGGGTTGCCAGGTCTCTGCTATTCTCCCCCACCACGGCTTTCACAATCTTTCCGCCCCCTCTTCCGCTCAGTTCAAATCTTTTTAATTTCTTAAGGTCCCAATTGTTGATTAGTGATTGTACTTCCTGAGCAACTGGGGTTATGTTCAGAAAGTCTCTGCCTAGGCCAATATTTTGAAGTGTTTCCCCTACCTTTTCTTCTAGCAGTCTCAGAGTTCCAGGTCTGATATTAAGGTCTTTGATCCATTTGGACTTGATTCTTTATGTATGGAGAGAGACAAGGATCTGTTTTCATCCTTCTACATATAGATACCCACTGATAAATTTTTGATCATAGCATTTTAAGTGGAAGGATGGAAGAAGTCATGTGTTTCTGTTTAAACAAGTAATTAGACTCAATAAATAGTCACAAGGAAAAGTAAGATGAGGGCTGCAAGGGGAAATGTGTAAATACAGACAAAGTCAGGGATAACATTGTGAAGCTCCATACATCATTATCCTGCTTCATTAATCATCCTGTGAATTATTCTAAAACAAATCCCTGGCATAAGTGTATCTAATTCTTCTTGTTTGTGTCATTGAGAAATAGGGATTAATGGGGGCATAGATTTACTTAGCCTTTGTTTACTTTTCAAATGTGGTTTATTAAAAAGTTATTCCTTTAGTTGGTGTTGCAGTTGACATTCGAGTTACTGCGCAGAAAGAACCCAAGCAAAAATGGCTTGTGGAGGAATGGGTTTATTAGGCTTATGGACTCAAGGGGAGACTCCATAATGGCAGGGAAAATGATGGCATGAGCAGAGGAGCGGTCATCGTCTCCACCACAGCACTGCAGCAGGAAGGTGTGCCAAATACTGGCAAGGGGAAGCTGGTTTATAACCCCATGAGTCCACCCTCAACAACACAGCTCTATTGAGGTTGTAAAACCCAAACTGCCATCAGCTGAGGATCTATCAATCAGAACACATTCATTTGTTTGTGGGGGACATCTGGATCAAAACATGACAGTCCACCCCTGGCCCCCACAAACCAATAATCATACATGATGTAATTACAATGTATTCAGCTCAACTCCTAAGTCCCCACAGTTTTCAACTGAGCCATAATACCAAAAATAAACCTGTAATGGCACAGAACATTCACACTGAAAAACATGAGGCACAGCAAAAACAGATTGAACTAATACAAGATTTAAAATAAGAAGGGCACCATCAATCTCTAACGCCAAGTTCAATGATCCTGCATTTGAACAAGTCTCTTGGAGATTCAATTCCACCCCTCCAACTCGGCTACCCACAGTCCAGGTAAACTTCATCCAGAGCTGGCAGCTTGCCTTGGAACCCATCCATAGTCCTGGCATCTTATTGGGTCTCCATTGCAACCCACAGTTCATCCTCATGGCTCCATCAGGCTTCCATGCAGGCAATCCAGAACACCTGCTTCAAATTGCCCAATGGCCATTTTTCAAAAACAAAACTGTGTTATAAATCCAATGACCCTCTCTTCTTGCATTTGTTATATTCTACAGAACCAGGTGGGCTGCCAATTTGTTAATCCAGGGGTGAAATAAGCATTCAGCCTCTTACTTCTAAGAGTCTGTATTCTTCCTATTGTTCCAAGGCAGACCAGCTGGCCTAATCTCAATGGTTATAATCTCTCAAACAATTGCAGCTGAACGGGCAGCAGTTTTGTCCCAAAGAGCTCTTTCTGTGCCATCTCCATCTGCTCACACCAGTCCATCTTTATGTAAAACAACCCTTCACAGGTTCCCAGGACACAGGCAGGCAGAATGCATCAACCTTCTCACACAATCTGCTTCTGGTACAGTCCTGACAAAGTTCTTTCTCACCCTTGAGAAATGCAGTCCTTACTGCATCCAGGTCTTTCAACTCTGACCAGAATGGTCCATAAAGCTGTACTCACTGCACTTCAAGGCATATTTTAGGACAAGGTTTCATATCCTTCCATATTCCTCCTGCATATCAATTCCAAAATGCCAAAACCACAGAATCACGGTTCTAGCAGCAAACAGATGACCCTGCTCTCTGGTACCAAATCTGTTGCAGTCAGCATTCTAGTTGCTGCTCAAAAAGAACCCAAACAAAAGCAGCTTGTGGAGGAATGGGTTTATTTGGCTTAAGGACTCGAGGGGAGACTCCATCCTGGCAGGAAAAATGATGGCATGAGCAGAGGGGCGGACATCACCTCCACCACAGCTCTGCAAACAGCAGCAGGAAGGTGTGTCAAATACTGGCAAGGGAAAGCTGGCATATAACCCCCATAAGCCCACCCCCCGACAACACAGCTCTAGAGAAGTTGTAAAACCCAAACTGCCATCATCTGAGGATCTATCAATCAGAACACATTCATTTGTTTGTGGGGGACACCTGGATCAAACCATGACAGTTGGTTTTTTTTTCAATATTACTTATGTATTAACCATATATCAGGAAAAAAACATGTGATATTTGTCTTTGTGAGTCTGGCTTATTTCACTTAACAGGATGATCTCCAGTTCCATTCATTTTTTTGAAAATGATAAAAATTCATCCTTCATAACAGAATAAAATTTTGTGTATAGATACAACTTTTTCATCTGTTCAATTGTTGATGGCTAAGTCTATAATTTAGCTACTCTGCGCAGTACCACAATAAACATGGATGTGCACTTATCTCAGAAGTAAGCTGACTCATTCTTTGGGCATATTCCCAGAAATGGTATGGTCAGATCATGTGGAAGTTCTATTTTAATTTTTTTGAAGAGCCATTATACTGATTTCCACAGTGACTGAATGAACTCATATATACACTATCAATGAGTGAGGTTTCATCTTCCCCTATGTTCTTACCAGCATTCAGTGTCATCTGTTGTCGTCATAATCAGGATGAGATGGAATCTTGATGTAGTTTTCATTAGCATTTCCCTGATGACTAAGAATGTTGAACATATTTATTGGTAATCCAAGTTTAGAGATTAAAACAGTGTGTGTTCTCTCTTATATGTAGATCCCAGCTTCGAATTTTTAGACTTGTATGTAAGTGTAAGAGCCAGTGCATACAGTAGAGTCCAGGAAGCTAGAAAGGGGAGAGGAGGTGAGGGGGGAAAGGCTTAAGAGGAGTGGTTGGTAGACTGGGAGTGGAAAAGTTTAAATGGAAATAGGAATTGGGGAATTGGGGAGAAGAGAGCTGGGAGGAAGGAAGGGTTCACTAAAACTAAAAATGTATGAAAAAGCTATATGGAAACCTACTTTTTCATTAACCAATTTATGATCATGGTAGATTGTCTAAATGTATGGATGCTATCAGTAAAAAGACTTTTTAGTTAAATGAAAAAAAAATGAGCTTAAGCAGAAGTACTCTTCATGGTTGGGTAATGTAGCCACCAGGAGCCGTTCTAGTGCCAGGAGTGGGATACCTCCTAGTAAATTGGTCAGGGAGGGCCATGAGACCCCCAAAACTGCACATATCATTGCCAGTGATCTTGGTTGCCCACCAGAACTAGATGGTAAGATACTATTGCTGAACACATCACATGCTTCAGTCATAGAATGCTGAGAAAGCAAAGTATTCCCTAATGATTCTCTGGATTACTTTAGAATACAATGAAACATCCCTCTTTCATCTCTAGTTTTATTAACTTTCATAAACTAGTTGTTAAAAGTTTGTCAGTCTTATTTATTTTTGCAAAGAATCACCTTCTTGTTTGATTAATTTTATATATTATTCTTTTTCTCTCCATGGCATTCATTTCTCCTCTGATTTTGATTATTTCTGACCATATATACTGCTTTTGTATTTGTTGTTCTTGTTTTTGTTGTTTTCCTAATGCCTTGAGGTGCATACTCATATTATTTATTTTTAATCTTTCTGATTTTTTTAGCACTTATAACTACAAACTTTCATCTTAGAACTGCCTTATCTATATCCCAACAGTTCGGGTAAGTTGTGGTTTCATTTTCATCATATGCTAGAGAGATTTTAACTTCCTCTCTGATGTCTTCAATGACCCACTATCATTCAAGAATATATTACTCAGTCTCCAATATTTGCAAAGCTTCTGTGGCTTCTCTTCCTGTGTATTTCTATTTTTATTCTTCTATGATCTGGTAAGACAAAATAATTTATTTCTATTCCTTTGTATTTATTAAGGCTTGCCTTATGGCTGAGAATGTGATTGTTTTTAGAGAAGGTACCATTCTCTGAAAATGACGTGTATCACATTAAAAAATGTGTATTATATAATTGTTTGGTAGAATAGTCTATAAATATATTAAATCCATTTGGTCTGTGGTATAAATCAACTCTCAAATTTTTTGTTGAAATTTAGTATGTATGATCTATTTGAAGACAAGAGTATTGAACTCACTCACTATTGTTGTATCAGAACCTATATGACTTTTTATGCCTATCAGTGACTATTTTGTGAAACTGGGAGCCCCAGTATCTGGTACATATGTACTTAAAATTATTACATATTCTTGATTAATTCTTTTCTTTGTTAATATGTAGTTGTCTTTTTTAATTTTTCAATGTGGATTTTATAAGACATCAGAAAAGAGAATGGCTAGGCCAGCTTGTTTTCAACTTCCATTCACTTGATAGATTGACTTCCATTCTTTGACTCTTGGTCTTTGGGTGTCTTTGTCAGTGAGGTATTGTTGCAGTGTGAATGTGAATGTATGATCCCACAGCCTGAAGTATTCTTGATTAAGTTTGCAACTTGAGTCTCCAGTGGGTAGATCCCTGCAGGAGAAGAGATGTTCCTGGTGCCAGATCTTGGGTCCAAGCCCTAAGGTGTGTTCAGAGCAGTTTTGAGCTCTGGCTATTCATGTTTTCTGGCTGTTCAGTGGGTGTCTGTCTCTCTGCTATGCACATAGTGAAGTGAGTCAGTTTGTTCTGCCATGGATGGAACTTTGCTTGGATTCACCAGAAATAGGCTGCTTCTGATTGGGCATTTGTCCAGCCGCGAGAAGGCAGCTGCAACAGATATGTTTCTTGGAGGCAGAAGATTGTTGGATCTTGTTTTTAAATCTAGTCAAGTAATCTGTGCCTTTGCATCAGTGAGCTGAGACTGTCTATATTTGAGAGATACAGACTAATCCCTGTCATTTTATGGACTTTTTCTGACTGATTGGGTTATTGTTTGTTCTTTTCATTTTTCCATGTTAGTATTGAGTTTGCTGGATTACTGTATCAAACATGATAGATTCATTCCCAGCTCTCTTTATTCTGCTTTTCTTTTTATGAAATTTATGTATTTCCTGTGCCTTTGTGTTTGACGTTGTCTTTCTCGATGTATAATATCCTTTTTGCATCTTCTGTGGGGCTAAATTGGTGATCATGAACTTCCTCAGTTTGTGTTTGTCTTGAAATGTCCTTATTTCTCCACAGTGGCTTATCTGGATATAGCAATTTTGGTTGTCAGTTATTTACCTGCCAGGCTGAAATATACTGTTAAGTGTTTTAGGGTTGCTGGTGACCAATCTGAAGTTATTGTGATGTATTTGCCTTTGTGACTTGGTTCTTTTCTCTTTTAATATTGTCTCTTTGGATTGTAGTTTTGACATCTTTATTATGTTGTGCCATAGAGAGGTTCTTCTCCAGTCATGCTTTAAACACCTATTGTGTTCAAATGTCCACTTCTTTCTCTAGAGTTGTAAAATTTTTGCTATAATTTCATTAAATAGATGATACACATTTGTAGTTTTTATAGCAATGGCTTCTATCTTGTGGATTCTTTGGATGTTCTTGATTTTTCCCAGAGTTCTTTAAACTCTTAATCATGTTCATTTATTTTTTTTTCTTTATTTGTGTCTGAATGTAATATTATTTTGATCTTGTCCTCCATGCTTGAGAGTCTTTCTTCTGCTTGATCTTGTCTGTTTATGATGCTTTCTGCCATTTTTATTTGATTGACTCTTGGATTTCCAGAATATCTACTGTATTCTTTTTCAGAATCTCAATTTCCTTGCTGAATTCTTACTGCCTATTTTTTAAAATATTTCCTCTGTATTGCTAGCCTTTACATCCACCTTACTAATTTTCTTTTCTGTGTCCTGAAATGATTTATGTCATTTATCTGCTTGTCTGAGTCTTCTATATGGACATTTATCTCTTTGTGTAGTAAGATTCTGAGATCTTTGTCTCACATTCAAATATTTCACAACCTTTGATTTCAGTTATTGAGGCACTGTGAGGTTTGGGCAAAGGGATACTAGTGGCGTATTTTCTCATGTTGTTGTTGGTGGTGGTGTTGTGTTTTGTTCCTCTACTGGGAGGGCTGTACCCTCCAACATCCCATTTTTATATGTCTTCCTAGTGAGTTGTGTTCACTTAAGCTTGTGATCCCCACCACTATTTAGAGAAGAAGTCAACTATAGTTATAATAAAAATGATTTGACAAGGCCAGTGTGAACATGCTGCAAAAAAAAAATCTTTTGTGTCTCTAAAGTTCAAAGACAGAGGAACTAAGATATCATTAAGAAAAAAATGTACTTTATGGTTTCAGAACTGGGGGCTGCAACAATGAAGTATCTTGTCATGGTAGCATATGCTCATAATCCTAGCAGGGCAAGAGAGATACAGCAAGTTCTTGACTACTCTGGTCTTCCTATCAAGTTTCAAGCCAGTCAATGCTACATAGCAAAACCCTGCTTCAAAATAAAACCAAAACCAAAGTATAAACAGAAAGGATTAGGGAACGAGGAAAAGAAGAAGAGGGGCAGAAAGAATAAGAAGGAACATATATGATGTGGTGGTTTGATCCAGGTGTCCCCCATAAATTTATGTTGCACCTCAGCCTAGCTGAGTAACCTTGAACTAAGTTTTAGAAAGAAGCTGGGTGTGGGGGCACACACCTTTAATCCTATCACACCTGTGTCCCCCAGAGGCAAAGGTGATAGAAGTGCTAATAAGCTTTGCTGGCTGAGTTCCTGTAATTGTGTTCCTGTTTCCTGAGCTCCCTTGTAAAAGAGATAAGACACTACAATGCATCCTTAGGTTATATATATGATGGATATTGGAATAAAGTTTGAGATTTGCTCGGACACATCTCCCAGCCGCAAGTGTGTGAGTCTCTAGCTGTACGCATTCACCTTTCCCCATGGAGCCTGTCTCTTGCTGGCCAGAGACAGGCTTGCTCTCAGGGGATCAGGGATCTGTGACTGACTCTTTCTTAACCCAACAAACATGTGTTCTGAATGCTTGATCCTGAGCTGATGGCAGTTTTGGAATTATAACCTTGTTGGAAGTGAGTTGTTGCAGGTGGGCTTATGGGTCTAATAGCCAGCTTCCCCTTACCAGTGTTTGGCACACTCTCCTGCTGCTATTGTCCACCTGATGTTGGCTAGGAGGTGATGTCCACCCTCAACACATGCCATTATTTCCCCTGCCATCGTGGAGCTTCCCCTCTAGTCTGTAAACCAAAATAAGCCTTTCCTCCCATCAGACCCTTTTGGTTGGGTTCTTTGCACCAGCAATGAGAAAGCTGACTATAACATATGGGTTAAAGTTATGAGAAATAATAAAGTATTTTGGAAATTATTATATAAAGAAAGAACAATCATAAAAGCCTATTCAGAAAAGATAAAAGCTAAAACAAAACAACTGAAACCCAAAACTATGCACTTAAACCCCAAAATGAAATGCAAATGATGAAATAAGCATGATGAAATAAAAAATACAGCAATATCTTTGTGGTTGTGTTGAATGCCGTTTCCCCACGCTCACAATTGTCTTTTGCAGCTGGCTCTGCAGGCAAGGGAAGTGCTGGCAGTTTCATTAATCCAAAACAGATGAGAATGTCCACCCTGCTGAGAAGAGGAGCTTTGGTGCCAGACTCAAGCTTTCTGGAATTTCCCATTCTGAGAAGGAGATGCTTTCTGAGATGAGATAACTGAAATGAGATTACTGCTTCTGAGAGGAGATTGCTGTCTGCACTTTTCTCTTTGCTATGACAAAATACTTAACAAAAGCAACTTAAGGATGGAAGAGTTCTTTTGCTTTCAAGTTTAGGGTGAATCACCATAGAAGGGCAGGTGTGCAGACGAGACAGCAGGAGTCGGAGGTAACTGATCACTTGGGAGTGGGAGGTAACTGGTCACATGGCAGCCACATTCAGGAGGGGGAGGTAACTGATCACATGGCAGCCACATTCAGGAGGGGGAGGTAACAAAGCAGAAACCACTCACCTCCTTTTTTTCATTCTAGGACCTCAGCCCATGTGAACTGCCCCAACTAACTCCATATTGTTGTAGCTAATTTCATTTCTGTGGTGCTCTCCTCCTCTGAAAGCTACATCCTGGTTAACAGAACTTTCCTACTCAGTTACACCAGCTGAATGGGGAAGTTTATTGTTTTCCTTGGCTCCTGGAGGTTCATTGTTTTTGCTTAATTGCAATTTATATGCCCCTGGTTTGATGTTATTGATTAAATGTAACTTCTATTATCTGGCCTGTACCTGAAGTAATGTTAGAATGGTGTAATTATGGTGTTTGGCTTTATAAGCCCTTTTTCACCTCCTTTCTGAGTCCAGAGTCCTCCCAAACATTAGCTCGCTCTTAACCGCCCAAAATAAAGAACTCTTAATTGGCTTAAGAAGCATGGTGGTCTGTAATTCTCTTGTGTGGACTATAACACATGGACCAGCGACACCCAGGATGAGGCTTCCTCAGAAAAACAAAGCTCCCTCATAGATACATCCAGAGGTGTGTTTCCATGGTGACTCTAATCCAATCAAATTGACACTGAACATTAACCAGCACAGTGTTTAATCCTCCACCCCCAACACACACACACACACACACACACACACACACACACACACCTGCCAACTATAACCTTCTGTCCAGTTTGCTGGGCGGTAGCACTTTCCATGGTAGCTTTCACTGTCCAAGTCTCTGAAAGTTGTGGGAGTGTTAGTAGAAATTTTTAGGGGAAAATGCCACACCTACATTAAACTTTCTACAAGGCTGACTGGGTTAGAACTTCAGTGGTGTGGAGAGTTGAATTTTGCAGGCACAGAACCATATTACCTTTGGCAATCATAGCCCTTTAAATAGCCATTTATTTCCCGCCTCTGTGTGTGACTTAACATCTTTGTGAATATTAGGTAAATTCACTTGGGATGTACAGACCCCTAGTTCCACCAACACAAAAGCTAAGAATGTCATCAGATATCATTCCCAGCATATAGCAGAGGTTTTTTTTCTGCTTTGCTATAACCCACTCGTCATACCCAACAATGGACTTGAAAGGCGTCCTCCTTTATAACTTTGTTTTGTTACTATAAAAACATTTTTATGAAATTGTTGTCTAATGCAAACATGGTAACCTCAATCTGTGTTCCTGGGCCATGGCTACTCACATTTGGCTCCTGAAGAATCTCCTGCTCCTTTTGAGGTTGAGAGCCATGTTTCTGCATTGACAGAAGGTATGCTCATGCTTGTACTGTCTTTGCTATGTGTCATCTCATCCAGACCTCAGCTGCTCTTTCACCTCTATCTCATAGTCCTTGCCTATAAAAACACTTTATCCACCTTGAAAATTGCGCCAGCTTCAGGATACTTTCTAAAGCTCCCACGTGGTTGCTCGCCTCAGTGGCAGTGGGGATGGGTACTCCCTATGGTTCTTCACACTAGTAAGTCTCAGCTTCATAGTTCTGTACCACACTGTTGGCAGAACCTCTTGGTCAGCACTACCTTGGACTCCCTCTCTCTGCATGGTGCTTCCAGTTCCTGCACAGTTCATTAGTCCACTTGACCTTTCTCTGGATTATGGTTCTAATGGAGTCTGGGCTGAGAAGATGACAGCCACTCCCTGGCAGATGTCGCAGTTCCAAGTCTCAGCAGCAGCAGTGGCTGTGGTGGGGGGAGGGGCTGGAACTGGGGGAGCAGCATCTTTCAAAGGAGGAGTTGTAGATCTCAGCAAAGCTGACTCATTTTCTTTTCACCACCCTTCTTTTGCTCACACTATTCAGCTGTTCTTTCATTCTCCTTGTGTGTTTCTGAAGTTCTACTTTTTCTTTCAGGAAAAGAGTCTATTCTTTCTTTCTTTTACTTTGTTGTTTTGTTTTGTTCCTTCAAAGTAGGTCTTGCTCTAGCCCAGACTGACCTGGAATTCAGTATGTTATCTCAGAGTGGCCTCAAACTCACAGAGATCCTCCTACCTCGGCCTCCCAAGTGCTAGAATTAAAGGCCACCACACAGGATATTTTCTTATCTTGGCTCTTTTTTACTGGGTCACAGAGGCAGCTTCTAATCTACCATTTTAATTGGAACTCAAATTTATTATTCTTAAAGTTATCTAGTATCACACACATCTTCAAGATACTAGACACAGCTTTGTAAGAAATATTTTTTGCTTTAAACACAATGTGCATAATTTATTTAAAATAATCCATTAAAACTTGATTTCCATTCATTCTTCTACACTTTCTCTTGCAGGCAAGATAGCATGTAGGAGGTAGGACTAAATTTCCTCTTGGCCTCTTCTATGTAGGGGATCAAAGGAAAATTCTAAATGTCACTAGCTCTGGCCTATCTGCACCAGATGCCTACCTACTGCAGACTTTTGTTCCTTCATGTGGTTGTTACTAAGCATTCCTTGGAATCCCTTAAGGATATCCCATATATAATCCTAACAAATTGTCATTAATATTATCTGGCTCTGGCTGGTCTGCATGGATTTACACTTGAAGACATTTTCAGGACAGTGTTTCCTTAATGTTATTATGGTCTATTGCCACAATATGAAATCAGTGACAAAAGGTGACCTCTTTCAATGATCCAAGAAAGGCACACCACTAAGATGCTAGGTTGTTCTGTCTGCTGGCAGTCCTGCCATGGGTAAGGTTTCTGGTGTGCCCAAAGCAGAAATTAGAAGAAAATTCATTATCCACACAGATGTTAAAGTGGCTGATACAGCATAACTCAGAGACTCCATTTTTTTCTTCATAGACTCTTCTAGTTATAATTGCAGAATTATACATGTGGATGAGTTAGAAAATCAGTATATACCAATATATACTGCAACACATACCATGTTATCCACATATGGATAAACCTTCTCTATACCAAAATTATCATATAAATAAGTCAGGATTTCTTGACCCAACAAGATGCCATAGGCTCTCTCTGTAATGTCTAAAGCACATAAGTCAAACAGACTTCAGGCAGCATCAGTTAACTCCATCCAGCATTAGATGTTAGAGTAGGTGTGATGACTTGGATAGACTCAAAGACAGGCTGCAGCTGCTGTAGACAAATCTGAACACCAAGTGTCTTGGGTCCCAGCCATCTGTCTGCTGATTTCCACCTTAGGGACAAATTTTGAAATCATGAGAGAAATCTATGGAGCATATATTAGCAGTTACACTTTTTTGTATATATTATATCATATTACACTGTATATTCCTGGAAAAACTAAATTTCATGAAGAAGGCATTAAAGATAAGGTATAAAATAGCTGGCATTCACAAAATTCAATAACTCATATAGCAATTCATTTCCAACCTGCAGCTGAGAAAGGTCACTAGCTTTGGAGCAGAATCAGGATCACAGAATGAAAGACTGAAAATACATCTAAGAATGACTTAATAGAAAAGAAAAATCCCTTCAGATGTAGCAAAGTTTATGCTGACCCAATTCTCTGAAACATTTGTAATTATTCTCATGTCTATAAGGCATGAGTGATAGAAATTTACATTTAGCATTTGAGTCGCATGGCGTGTTGATGGAGAATGTGTTTGCACACACTATTCTTTAAGCCTGAGAGCAAACTGCTAGGACACAATGACGAAAAGGCACTGGCAGGGGGAACATCCAGCTGTTGCTCACATGGGAGCCATTTCAGGATTGGCAGACAGATGAGCAGCTGACAGAAACAGCTGAGAGGGAGGCCAAACTGATGCAGATTAGAAATGCTTTTAACCACTGAGCGATCTTCAAGCCTCTGGGGTTTTTTAACTTATTTATTGTTAATAATTAGATAAATTTAATGAGCAAGTCTTGTGATGGAACCCCTATTTCCTCCCTCCGCCCTGTCCGCAACCCGATCAGGGCCCTCCACAGTGGGCTTGCAGGACTGGTCCATAGGCTAGGTGGTTTTGAATTGGACAAGCTGTAGTCAGGGTTTTTTTTCTTTGTGTGTTGTTCTTGATGGTGGGAGGGGCAATGTCTCTAGGTGTTCTCCCCCACCATGGCTCTTACATTCTTTCTGCCCCCTCTTCCACAAAGTTCCCTGAGTCATGGTGGATGAGTTTTAGGTCTGCTTTACTCCTGAGATCTTTTTTTTTTTTTTTTTTTTGGTTTTTCGAGATAGGGTCTCGATGTAGCCCAGGCTGACCTGGAATTCACTATGTAATCTCAGGGTGGCCTCGAACTCACGGAAATCCTCCTACCTCTGCCTCCCGAGTGCTGGGATTAAAGGTGTTCGCCACCACGCCCTGCTCACTGCTGAGATCTTAAGAGTCTCTGAATTTCTGCTTTGGCCTATGTTGAGTATCCTTAGTGTCTGTCTCCATTTCCCTTTCATGGGTTATTTGACCTGCTGTGGAGGTAGTTCTCTTGCTCATCTCGCTACTTCCTCAAAGGTTTCCTTAGGGCTCTAGATGATGAGTTAGGGGCGGTTCATCTCTTGCCTGAGTGTCAGCCATCATCCCAAGTCTTGTTGATGAAGAGATGAAAGTTGTGTGTTAGCTTACTTCACCATGGTTAGTATATGGCAGTGTGTTAGAATAAATACAGTCGGCACACAGAGCACCCATTCATTCACACGGTCTATGGCTGCTTTGGCATTTTGAGGGTAGAGTTGAGTTGGTCCAGAGAAGATATGATTCGCAGTACCTACATTATTCACAAAAGAAAATTTGATTGAGTCTTCATTTAAGTGATGTCAGTAGCAGCGGAAGCTGGGAACCCAGAGCCACACTGCTGCCTGTGGCAACCTGATGGGATCTTCAGAAACCTCGGCCCAGGTCAAGCTGGGATTCTGGGTTTTTTAAACTATTTTTAAAATATTTTATTTATATATTTGCAAGCAGAGACAGATAGAAGAGACACCAACATATAAAAATGAGCATGCCAAATGCAAACTAACTCCAGATGCATGGACCACTTTGTGCATCTGGCTTTATGTGGATACTGAGTTGTTAGGCTTTACAGGGATGCACCTTAATGGCTGAGCAATCTCTCCTGCCTCAAGCTGGGATTCTTTTTAAAATTATATATATATATATATATATATATATATATATATATATATAATTTTAAATATATATATAATTTATATTTTATTATATATAATATATTTATATATAAATTATATATAATTTATATATAATTAAATAATTATATATATAATTTATATTTATAAAATATAATATATATATATATATATTTATAAGCAGAGAGAGCTAGAAGAGAGAAACAGAATGGGCGTACCAGTGACTCCAGCCGCTGCAAACAGAATCCAGATGCATGTGCCACTTTGTGCATCTGGCTTTATGTGGGTACTGGAGAATCAAACTTGGGTCTTTTGGCTTTGTAGGCAAGTGCCTTAACTGCTGAGCCATCGCTGCAACCCCAAGCAGGGATTCTTGATTCAACCACCATAAGAAATTTTAGGACAAGTCAACTTGAAACAAAGCTGAAGTTTATTGAAAAAAGTTTAAACATAGATTTAAGCTTTAGGAAAAGGACAGAACACACCCACGACATGAGTGAGTGCTCCTCAAGACAAAGAATCATGCGTTCAAGAAAGTTGCTTTACAATAGCCATATACATGATTTTTGGTGGCTTCTGAAGTTACATTTTTCAGAAGATTTCTAAAAATCATGGGGTATTTTTGTTTGGGTTTTTTTTTTTTTTTTTTTTTTGGTAAATGAGATCATAGGGTCTCCCGTGGGGTGCACTGGAGTCAGGGGTACAGGCTGATGAGATAAAAGCATTGTGGGAGGAAACGATGATGACACCGAAACAAATCAGAGACTAATTGAGAGGGGCAGAGATATGGGGGAGGGTGGGGAAGGAATCAGAAGGGCTTATGTCTATGATGTTTTGTTTTGTAATGTTTTGTTTTTTAAAGACAGTTTCCTACCTTCCAGGAGTTGTTCACCCTCTGTTGTCATTGTTCTGGGCAATTATTTGGCTTTGAAAACATGCCTTCCTTTTCACTTTAGTTTCTCTTGAATTGTTTTTCTGTAAAGGAGATAGAAACATTTGTTTCACCCTCTTGACAGAAAACAAAAGGCTAATGTTGATGTGAATTTAACCATCTCCATGGCAGTATCCTTCCCAGGTTCTTCCCAATACATCTCCAGTCCCTCCAACATAAATAATAATAATAATAATAATAATAATAATAATAATAATAATAATAATAATAAACCTCCACGAGCATATTGGACCCAAGAAAGGAAGCAATAAAATAAGGTGAAGCATGTGGAGTCTTCAGCAATAGGTCTTACTATCTAGTTCTGATGGGCAACCAAGAGCCTTGGCAACAGCGTGCTTGGAGAGCATAAGGGGCCTCCCTGCCACTGAAATCTTTTTTAATAACAATCTATGGCTTCTGGGTACAACATGATCCACCTTCACAAGATACCTCTGCCCAAACTCTCTCTTGAACCATAATGTATTTTCAGCTAGTGAAGAAGTAGGTTTCCTTCCATATGGCTTTTTTTATGTACCTTATATTTTGATTAACCATCCTCTGATGTTTATCTCTACACTGAAGAGTTTAGTCAACGACCATATACTTTTTTTTCAGTTTACTGGCATATTTAAATTTTATTTCCACTTACATCTTTTAGTTTCCATTTGTCTTTTTTGTTTTGTTTTGTTTGGGTTTCTTTTGGTTTTTCAAGGTAGGGCCTTGCTCTAGCCCAGGCTGACCTGGAATTTACTATGTATTCTCAGGGTGGCCTTGAACTCAGGGCAATCCTCCTTCCTCTGCCTCCCAAGTGCTGGGACTAAAAGTGTGTCCACCATTTGTCTCACCAGTTCACTCACCATTTCAGTGCATTCTTTTGTTTTATTTCCCTTTTTTGCTTAGTTCTGCATGAGGTTTGATTGGGTGGTGGTCATCATTTTTCACAGCTGTTTTGCAAGTTGTTACCTCCAATCTCTGTTCTTTGTCAGGACTTCTGAAATTTTGATGAGCACAATTTAAGATGCCCCTGTGAACCAATCTCCTTCCTCTCACCTAAACAGTAGCACAGTGGGTTGCTTTCTCTCCTGTCTTCTGGCTCAGATACCATTCCCATCCCAACAGTTTTATCTTTTTGAAACCTACAACCTAGCCGGGCGTGGTGGCACATGCCTTTAATCCCAGCACTCGGGAGGCAGAGGTAGGAGGATTGCTGTGAGTTCAAGGCCACCCTGAGACTACATAGTGAATTCCAGGTCAGCCTGGACCAAAGCGAGACCCTACCTCGAAAAAAAAAAAAAAAAAAGAAAGAAACCTACAACCTGGTTTTGATTAGTCTCCTTTCAAGACAGCCTGTAGGCAAGAGACGCTCTCCTTCTGTTTCTTGGAAATTTTCTCCATCTTAAAAATAGCTTTCTAGTTGTGAGATTCTAAAATGGCTGTAATCTTCTCTTATCTTGGCTTTCCATTGCTCTGTGGGCGTCACCATGCTTTTGGTTCCTCTGTGTATAATGTGTCTTCTGCCTCACTGTGTGCTGCTACTGTTAGAGAAAAATTAAAAATTAGAATAAAAGTAGAAAATCTCAGGACAAGAGGGAGCTAATTATTAATAAAAGGAAGTAGGAAAAGTGAAATATCTACCTCAGAATGGTATGTTGGTATGGCTCCCCCACCTCACCCTGCCCCTATAATCCTGCCTTTGTTTCTCTGTAATCTTGCATCTGTGGTTAAACCCAGTAAAGACTGAGAATGGGTTCTATAGATATGGAAAGAATGTGCAAATGCCCAGGTTACCAGAAAAGCCTGTAAAGATTCCCTGAATTGTGATGCATGTTTGGATTCCTTTAAAGGACCTGCTGGAATTTAGCTCTGGGCTTTTTTGCCTTTGTCTGGCTATGGACACGCACTTGAGCCCTGGGCATGCCTGGTTATTTTTAATAAAACCTTTTGCGTGTTGCATAGGAGAGTTGGTCAGAGTCTTCTTTTGAGTCGGGGGTCCGGGGTCCTAACACTACTTCTTCAATGTTCTGTTGTTTCACCAGGCTATGTCTGTGTGTTGCTTTCCCTTAATTTACCCAACTTGAAATTCACAGGAATTCCTGATGCTGAATCACTGTCATTTCTAATTTCAGTTCTTTTCTCTTCCTTTATGTCTGCATGGTGACTCAATTCTTCCTGTCTTCCAATTCACTAATCACTAATCTACTCAGCTATGCAAAACCTCTGTTTAAATAAACCATTAAGGTCAATTTGCAAAATTGAATTTAATTACATTTTAAAAGTCACATGATTATCCTTTTCAACACTGCTGATCTCCAGATCTTTGTCCATATTTTTATGACCTTTAAGTTCTTATAATATATTAAACAAATGTTACTAGAAACCCAAACCATTAAGCCTGGTTCCAGAACCAAGCACTTACCAGCACTAAAACAAAATGGCATAATATATAGAAAAATGATTTTTTTTTGTAATTTTGGCCACAACTAGAGAGAGAGTGAAATTCATAATCTGTCTCTGTCTGACCCAGACTTACCCATGGAAGTGTCATCCTGACTTACAGGAAAGATGAAATAAATCAAGATTTACAGATATGAAGATAGTCTTTTTTTCTGGTTTCAGAGCAGATATGGATGGCCCATCCTTACTCCCAATAGGGAATTTTCTGGGGAAATCCTATTTCCTGAAGCATCTATTACATATCCTTTTCTCTGAATGCAATAATTTTAATATTAGATAGTGAAATATTATAGGTTTTATTCTAGGCCATAGTTTTTCACATACCTCTGGAGATTCCCTTAAATCATTCTTTAAGGATGTCTTAATTTGTAGTTATTCCTGTTGTTAGGACCCCGGACCCCTGACTCAAAAGAAGACTTGGACCAACTCTCCTATGCAACATGCAAAGGGTTTTATTAAAAATAACCAGACATGCCCGTGGCTCAAGTGCGTGTCCATAGCTGGACAGAAGCAAAAAAGCCAAGAGCTAAGTTCCAGCAGGTCCTTTAAGGAAATCCAAACATGCATCACAATTCAGGGAATCTTTACAGGCTTTTCCAGTAACCTGGGCATTTGCACATTCTTTCCATATCTATAGAACCCATCAAGGCCATTCTCAGTATTTATGGGCCTCTGGCTAGGCCATAGTTGCAAGATTACAGGGAAACAAAGGCAAGATTATAGGAACAGGGTGAGGTGGGGGAGGCGCATACCAACATACCATTCTGGGGTAGATATTTCACTTTTTTATTTCCTTTTACTAATAATTAGCTCCCTCTTGCCTTGAGATTTTCTACTTTTATTTTAATTTTAATTTTACTCTACAACTGTCAGTTGCCTAGGAAGCATTACTAGTCCAGTTCTACTTAAATTAATATTCATTGCTTTCAATTTTTCAAAGAAGGAATCTGATGGGAGAACCATTAATTCACAATGAGATTATTCTCCCTTTCTCTGAAACTGAGATCAAAACAGAAGAGTAGGATGGATTCTTCTCTGTCTCAGGCCTGGAGAGGGCACTCAAGAGCTTTGACAGAATTCTGTCTTGTTTTTGGAACCCCATGGGTCACTTTGGTCAACAGCTCAGTGAGGGAAGGAACCAGTGGCTGGGACCAGGGGTTGTCAGACTGATCAGTTAGTCACAGGCTTAGACTCTCTCCCCTACTACTCATGGCCCCTCTTGCCAGTCAACGACCACTACTTGCACAATAGGTTACAGTATGCTCGTGAGGATTTTATGTTTTTGAACCTAATTTGGTTTAGCCTCATGCTTGAGCCATTCCCCTCACCCCATCCCTTACTTCTCATTCATAACCTCTCACTTCTTTCTACTAGTCTGCATAGAGTTTACGGTTATCCTGGTTAAGGACCACATATGAGGGAGAATATGCAGCCTTCGATTCTCTGTTCTTTTGAGTGTTCGCTTAGTAAGATCTGCTCAAAGTCAGACCATTTTTTCCTAAATTTCGATATGTCATTTTTCCTTTCAGCTGAGTAAAATTCCATCGTGTAAATATACCACAGTTTCACTGTCCATTCCTCCATGGATGGGCATTTGGGTTGATTCCAATTCTTGGCTATTATGAATTGAGCTGCTCTAAATATAGTTGTACAAATGTTTCTGCAACAAGATGTGATATCTTGTCGATAGATGCCTAGTAGAGGGATAGCTGGGTCCATTGGTAGTTCTATGTCCATTCTGTTGAGGAGTCTCCACACTGCTTTCCATAGTGGTTGAACAAGTTTGCAATCCCACCAGCAGTGAATGAGGGTTCCTTTCTCCCCACATCCTTGCCAGCAACGATTGTTGTTGGTTTTCTTTATGATTGCCATTCTGACAGGGGTAAGGTGGTATCTCATTGTCGTTTTGATTTGCATTTCCCTGATGCTTAAGGATGCTGAGCACTTTCTCAAGTGCGAAAAAGCCATTTGTGTTTCCTCCTCTGTGAATTCTCTGTTGAGATCAGTGCCCCATTTTGTGAGGGGGCAGTTAGGGTTTTTGTTATTAATTTTTTGAGTTCTCTGTAGGTTCTAGAAATTAGGCCTCTGGGGCTAGAGAGATGGCTCAACGGATAAGGCACTTGCCTCCAGTGCCCCAGGTTCAATTCTCCAGGACCCACATAAGCCAGACCCACAAGGTGGTGGCCCTGGTTCTCTCTCTCTCTCTCTCTCTCTCTCTCTCTCTCTCTCTCTCTCTCTCTCTCTCTCTCTCTCTCTCTCTCTCTCTCTCTGTTGGTAGATTTTTTTAATGATTGCCATTCTGAATGTAGTAAGGTGGAATCTCATTGTTGTTTTGATTTGTGTTTCTCTGATGGTTAATGACATTGAACATTTTCTCAAATGGGAGTTGGCCATTTGTATTTTGTCCTCTGTGAATTCCCTGTTGAGGTCAGTTCCCCATTTTTTGAGAGGGCTGTTTGATAATTTTTCATTTAATTTTTTTGAGTTCTTTGTACATTCTAGATATTAGAACTCTATCCATATTATAGCTGGGAAAGATTAACTCCAAGTTTGATGGTGGTCTATTGACTTTGAATATGATATGCTTTTCTGTACAGAATCTGTGTAGCTTCTTGAGATCCCATTGGTTAAGTGATTATTGCACTTCCTGAGCTATTAGAGGGTTTGTTCAGGAAGTTTATCCCTATTCCTATCTCATAGAGAGTTGCCCCAATTTTTTCTTCCAGGGTTTTCAGTACCCCATTCCAAGCCCTTCTTGCTTTCATGGTTTCTGTGGAGAAGTCTGGCGTAGCTCTGATGGGTATGCCTTTATATGTAATTCATTGTTTTGCTCTTGCTGCTTTTAGAACCCTTTCCTTGCTTTCACTTTTTAGGGTTTTAACTACAATGTGTCTGAGGAGTTTCTTTTTTGGTCTGCCTGTTTGGTGTTCTGTGTGCTTCTTGTATATGGATGGGATTCTCTTTTGCTAGAATGGGGAAATTTTCCTTAGTAATTTTGTTGAATATGTTCTCTATGCCTTTGGCCTGGATTTCTTCCCCCTCTGGTATCCCTGTGATGTAGACTTTTGGTTGTTTAAGGGTGTCCCATAGTTCCCTCATATTTTATTTGCATGCTTTTTTTTTCTAGTTTGAAATTTTCTGATTCAATCTATTTTCTTTTTTTTATTGTCCATAATGAGTTACATTGTTTAATGGGCCAACAATGAGTTGTTATCCCCAATTTCTCATTGCCCCCCCCATCCCCAGTCAGCTGGATAGCCTCCTCCGTGGGCCATCTGGATCAGTCTTTGTGGTAGGGGACCATGGATAGCCTAGTATTCAGCCAGGTTCTCCTGACCCAAGTGTGCTGTTACTGAGGAGTGCCATGCCTCTGAAACTCTCCCCCACCACAGCTCTCACAATCTTTCCGCCCCCCTCTTCCGCTCAGTTCCCTGAGTCGTGGTGGGTGAGTATTAAGGATGCTTTAATGTTGTGAGCTTAGGGGTTTTTGTGTCAAGAAACATTGGTTTCTGTCTCACTGGTTTATCCTGTGTTGATTGAATGGCTGTGGCTGTGGGTCCCTTGTTCATCCCATCATTCTCTGCAGGGTTCCATATGGATCCTCCAAGATATGACTGTGGTGGCTCATCTCTTACCAGGATCTCAGCTTTCGGCCTGCAGTCAGTTGGTAGGGTTATTTGGGCCACAGCTCTCTCGCTGCATCCTTTATGGAGAGAGTCCTGGCAAGGCTGCTACTCATCCGCCATCATGCTCCGCCCACTTGCATGCTTTTTTGAACTTATCCAATTTTTTTTCATCCGATCTTTTTCTTCTGCTTTGCCTTCCATGTCTGAGGTTTTATGTTCCAGGTTATTAGCTCTTGTAGCGAGGGATTCTAGAGATGTTTTAAATATCTCCATTTGATTTTGGTTTTCCGATAGAGCTTTTTGCATGGTCTCCATCTCTTTGTTGAGTTGAATATTCATTTCAAAGGTTGTCTTACTTAAAGCTTCCTGGTACTCATCCTTGTATTTGATTATGTCTTCATTTAGTTTAGCCAGCTGATTCTTGAGCTCCTCTGATTGTTGGTTTGCCTTTAGCTCATTTACTATTCTAGCAAAGTCCATCTGTTTTTCCTCCCTTGTATTGAGCCTGGTAGCGAAGTTTGCAAGCTGATTCTGCACATTTCCACTTATATGATCAATTTTTGCTCCTATTTTCATTAATAATCAGGATATAGACTCCATGCAGATGTCCTGAATATGTTGTTATCTCTGCCTGGTACTGCATCTGTGCCCTTTCTTTGATAATTTTAGTGTGGACTTCCAAAGTGGGTCACTCTACCTGTGTGTACTTGTGGTATGATTTACCCATGTTCAGATGAGAGGTTGGTTTTTCCTGGGCCCTCAGCAGTGGCAGGGACCTTGCATGAGATTATGGTGAGGACTAGTGAGTGAGGTTTTGGCACCTACTCTGTTCCTTGGGTGTCAGGCAGTATGGGGGGTGTTCAAACCTTCAGCAGCAGTAGCAGGCTGGGCCTGGAGCTTGTTTGAAACCCGGGGTCAGTGGGTGGGGTTGTGGGGCGCACAAGCTGGTGGAGAGCCAAGGCACAGCTTCCTCACCTGGCCTTCCCTAGGGTCAGGGGGTAGAGCCTGCAAGGATGGGCAAGAGGTCCAGACACAGGTCCCCAAACCTGGCCACCCCTAGGGTAAAGGGGCTAGTGGGTGGAGCTGTGGGTGTGCAGGCTGGTCAAGAGCAAATCAGTGGGCTTGCTTACCTCCCCTGGAACCTGGGGTCAGTGGGCGGGGTCATGGGACACATGGTCTGTGGGGAGCCAAGGCACAGATCCCTTACCTGGTCTTGCCTAGGGTCAGTGTCCAAGTGCACAAGGGTGGGTGGGAGGTCAAGGCACAGGTCTGCAACATAGCCTCACCTAGGGTCAAGGGGTTAACAATAAATGAATAAATAAAATTGCCTAGAAGACTTAAAGAATGACATGAAAATACAACCTAAAAACTTCCCAGACAAAAATAAAACCAGTCACAATTGTATTACAGATTCTCCATGGCCTATAGACTATTGAGAACTTTATAACTGTGCAAGGTTAAGATATTATAGATCCAAAGTCAAATTATCATAGACTATGGTTAGCCCCGTCACTAGTCACTTGCTTCCACCTCTGTACCTCACCTAATTATTACATCAACCCTATGACTACAGATAAAACCCTTTAGTTTATATTGACTAAACAAAAAAAACTAGCTCCCAGCAACCCAAAAGCTAAGAATATTATCAGAGAGCATCTGAAACCTTCAGTAGAGATATTCCCTCTTTACATTAACCCACCTACTTGATGGTCTACCAGTATACATAACAGTGCCTTGGTTTATGACTTTCCTTCATTACTGAAACTATTTCCATGCTGAAACATTGGTTTGTTTGTTTGGAGCAACCCAAATCCATGTGCTCAGGCCATTGGACATTCATATTTGGCTCAAGAATAACCATCTCTGCCTAGTAAAGACATCATACACTTTGGTTGCAGCTTGTAGAGAAACCAAGCTGGAAGCTTTTTCCTTACCAACTAGTTTTCTTCATGTTCAAAGAAGCTATGCAAGTTCCTAGAGGAGAAAAGTCATCAACAGTCCTACCAGCCATGGACCCTGTAAGCTACACCACCCACCTGCAATGTAAGGTGTGCCCAGTGGTGTGGTAATGGGAGAGACTTATAGGAGTTACCAACTGTTCTCTAATTGCATTTGAGGCCAGCTCTATAGGAGAGAATTCATGCCTGATATTGCAAACTTGGTCAAAAATCTGTGGCTATGGGCATAAGGCCTTAGAAAGGAACCTACTACAGTGGTTATAATAAATGGACTATTTGTCAAACTGCCTACTAAATATCTATAACACACACACACACACACACACACACACACACACACTCATAAATTGGTACTGCTCACAACCGCAATCACAGAAGCTTCTATCTGCAATTTTTCTGAGCCTAGTACAGAGATATATCACTGGCAAAATAGCTAAAAATAAAGTGAATGGTGTGTGTTCAGCCCTAAATAGGACATTGAGGCTCAGGAAACCTCTAGAAAAAGATGATGTAAAGAATGTAAGAGCAGGAAGACAAGGAAGAGGACTGTGGAATGCTGTCTTCTGGGTACAGCAGGGCTGTTACACTCATAAACTCACAGCAGCTCTGTAATGCAATGGAAGATGAAGACTGAGCCTGTCAGTATTTCATCGTGGATGAGGGAAAGGTTCCTAAGACTTCACACCCACTCAAGTAGCTAAAGGCAGCTAATATTTGAGACTCATGAGACATGTGTTCTTCAATGGTGTAGCCACCGGTAAATTGCCCATTCTCCAGAAAACAGCTTCCCACCCATGGTCATGCAAGCAACCTTAATTTAATTCAGTGGATCAAAGAACATTGTGAGAGTAGGATTAACTAGGAAGAAGAAAAGTTTTAATGGGAGGAGAGGGGGACATGGAGAGATTGGGGAGAAAATATGATCAAAATACATTTTATACATGTATGAAAATGTCATTAAAATTAAAAAAGAAAAATAGGATAACCTGTAATCATCACTCTCTTACTTTGTTTGAGACGAGAGCTGTATTTTGCACTGACAAGAATCAAAGTTGTAATAAAAATGATAAAGTAGGGAAATGATTCCTACATTCCTGGTATGCAATGGTTGATGTGTCTAATACTTAAGCACATATAAGTTAAGTAAAAATAAAAATAGTTTAACAGAAAAATATTGTATCAAGTGTATGAACCAGAAAGCCACAAAAAAGAAACTGGAAATAGCCAACAAATATATACAAAGATGGGTATCTCCACTATTGATCAGGAAAGAATCTATTGAAGCAAGAGCTTCTGTGTATATCTAATCAGCAATACTTACAAAGGTTGGATAAACATTCATAACTGAAATTGGTATGAGAAGTTTAACAGATTTTTCATAAAAATGTGACAATAATAAATAATGGGATCCCCAAATCTTCATATAAGTTGTCCTACAGGCAATCATCTGATTCAACTCTGGAGGAGAAATATAATACAAAAAAAAAAAAAAAAACCAGTAAGAAGCAATAATTGGAAGAGTGAGAGACTGAAGGGATTTCAGCTGCAGTCCCTGAGAAGGCAGAGGGAAACTAGAATTCCTTGTAGTTAAAGTGGTTGATAAACAATTTGAGCAAATATTTTCTATTGAACAGATACAACACAAGAGAATAAGCTATCTCAGGAGGAAGAAATTTCTCTGGAACAATTATAAAACCAAAACAGACCAGTTTTTTTTCAACAATGAAAACAAATCCCCACAAAGTGACCAAGACAGCGCTTCACCTTCTGGTTAGAACAAAACTAAATGGTCTTTGGAGTTCGTGTATCGAAACCAGTCTCTGTAAGATAATTTCTAATACACAATATATGTGACGACAACATGTGCAGAACTCCCCAAATAGGTGCAATATCTGACTGATAAAAGAAATAGTAACCAAGAGAAGTTGGCTCATACCCTGAAGCTAGCAACAACTTTCAGCAGAAACTATAAATGTGGTAAACATGCTTTAGGGGGTGTGTATATGGTGTGCATTTGAGTGAGGGTCACCTGATTGAGCAGATATTCACATTGGAGTCCAGAGGTTGGCATTGGGGTTTTCTTCAGTTTCTCTGCATGTTAGATTTTTTTTTACTATTTATTTGTTTGCAAGCAGAGAGAAAGAAAGAAGAGAGACAGACAGACTGAGAGAATGGGGATGCCAGGGCCTCCAGCCTCTGCAAACGCACTCCAGATGCATACACCACTTTATGCATCTGGCTTTATGTGGGTACCGGGGAGTCCAACTCTGGTTGTTAGGCTTTGCAGGCAAGTACCTTAAGCACTGAACCACCTCTCCAGCCCTGCACATTAGCTTTGAGATAGATTCTCTTCCTGAACCTGGAATTTCACTGACTCAGCTAGACTAGCCAGCAAATACCAAAGACCCTCCTGTGTTCACCTCCCCAGCATTAGGTTACAGGCGCACACTACCACATTTGACTTTTACATAGATGCTGGAGATCTGAATTCAAGTCCTATGCTAACTTTACCAACTGAGCCAGCCCAAAGCATATTATTTTAACACAATGAAAATATGGTCACGATGACTGACAAGTTGAAGAAATTTCATCAGAGAAGTGGAAATATTTAAAAGAATAAAATGGAAATTAGAAGTGGAATGAAAAGGCCATTGGACGGCCTTGTCAGAAAGTAGAATAGTAGAAATATTTAAATCTAGATCAATAAATTGTATCCATGTTCAAGACACATATTTTTTCAATATTAAAAACCCTACAGAACCAGTTACCTCTGAAATAGTTTCTTTCAGACAAACATGTATAAAAATTACTCCAATTCTGTTTGAATTCCAGCTTTTTGCAACTATGAAAATAGATCTATACTTATTCAAGGTGATCAGTATAGATGAACGTTCTAGACACTCTCTGGTTTCGACAGGATTTAGAATCTCCGTGGAAACAAATCTCTTGGCATGTGTGTGAAAGATTTTCAAAATTAGGTTAAATGAGATGGGAGACCACCCAAACGATGGGCAGCATCATTCCATGGGCTGGGATCCAGACTGAATAAAAAGGAGAAAGTGGGCTGAGAAGCAGTATTCACTGCTCTTTGCTTCCTCGCTGAGGTCTGAATGTGAGCAGCTATTCCAAGCTCCTGCTGCCATGCCCTTCCCCAGTTTAGGGAGTGTAACCTGCAACTGTGAGCTGAAACAAAGCCATCCTCCCTTAAAGTGCTTTTAGGTGTTTTGTCCCAGCTATGAGAAAGGTGAAAACACAATGGACATTCATTATTGCATTGCTAAATATGTCTTTCTTCATAGGACATTCATAGGGTATCAAAGCATTTTCAAAGAGAATGTCAGATTCTTTGCCATGAATAAAGCAAAAAGTATTCTAAAGAAAGAAAACTTCCTGGAAGTCCACTATTACTGCCCCAGACCCTCCTTTTTTTCTTTACTTTTGGGTCATTAAATCATTGCATAACTATTTTAATAGTAACATAAGTGAATATGAAATCTGTTTGGTTCAAAATGCTGTAACATATTTATAGTTGGGGACAGGAAAGATTGGAAATATTTAAGCTAATTGCTACCTAAAAGCCAGTTAGCATCTCTGATGACAACTTACCATGGTGATCCTTTCTCTCCCTTCCAGTCCACTACCTTCTTTCCCTCCCCCACGACATCTCCTCTGGACTTTGCTAGACTCTCAAGTGCTTATTGCCCATAATCACAAAGTCAAAAGCAAGTATATGAAATATGTGTGCGTGCGTGCGTATGTGTGTGTGCAGAGAGAGAGAGAGAGAGAGAGAGAGAGAGAGAGAGAGAGAGAGAGAACAAGTTAAGAGACCTTTGGTAAAACTATAGAATCATTAATATGTTTGTTCTGCCCATTGTTCCATCTTCTGAACCTTTTTTCCAGTGACCTTCACCACAGGCCACTGCCCTCTCCTCTCCTCATCAGTTGTCTATCAAGTACTTTGGTGGCAATAATTAAATTCTAAATTTTAAAAATGCTCTTCCAAAGCTATTGCTTTAGTCAAAATTATATTCTAGGAAATTCTACCCAATAGCATCCTATCTCTTATGCAAGACCTGAATCTACTATAAAATTTAGAAAAGCAAAATACCCTTCCAAACCTACTTAACCATGGTCAAAGTTGCAGGAGAAGCTGGGCCAGTTTAGCTAAGGAAATCTCAACTGCAGCTGTTGGTGGGCCATTTCCAGAAGGTTCTAGCATTAATATTTCTTCCTGCTAAGGTCTTAGGATGTGACTCCTTTCCTGCCAGAATACAAATCCACTCAAAACATCCTGCCGCACCAGTGCTCACCCACTCTCCTTTCCTCTCACCGCTGCCCTTCCCGTTGCTCAAATATCCAGAGTCTTTTCTTTCAATCCATAGCCATAGTTCAAAATAAGACTTCCTTTTTCTTCCTTTCATCTTTTTTCCTAAGTAAAACTAATGCAAAGTTTTCAGTAAAATAATTGTCAAAAGTGCATGCCTTTAATCCCAGCACTAGGGAGGCACAGGTAGGAGGATCACCAAGAGTTCAAGGCCACCCTGAGACTACATAGTGAATTCCAGGTCAGCCTGGGCTAGAGTGAGACCCTACCTCGAAAAACCAAAAAAAAAAAAAAAAAAAAAAAGAAAGAAAAGAAATGTGAAACCATGATACACCTGATTTTAAAGTTATTTTCTTAAACATGTGACCCCTTTTGGTTTCAAATTCACTGGAAAATACAGTATTGATAAGTATATGAGGGAATTTGACAAGCCAATGACCATGATGTTGTTTCCTATGTTTCTCAAAGAACTGTGACGTCCACAGAGGCTATCTCATATTTTTTAAATGCAACAGCATCATGAAGATTGGAGACAAAAGGGTTTTGTAACTTATAAGAATTGATCTAAGTTCCACGCATTTTCCGCACCAGAACTAGACCGGATCGCCTTGTGCCAGAGATGGCGATGGTATCCTTGGTGCTGCTGAACCACAGCGGTGATGTATACATTCACACATAATTTAACAGAGAAAGTTGTTATCTCATTCCCATAGACATTAGAAGCATTAAAGCAAAAACAATCTAGATTAAGTATATATAACGTAGGCTTTCCCCATAAAAAATATAGCAGGGCAGACTTTTAAGGAAAGAAATTAGCTAATTTCTTTCCTTTATTTGGAAAACATGAAGCTGAAAAAGAGTCTCTCTGTCAACTTCTAATTCACTTATATTCAAATTATAAGTTAAGTGCAGGGTGGGGGGCTAGCTCAGTGGTTCACTTCCCTGCCATGTGCAAAGTCCTGGCTTCGATCACCAGCACAAGAAAGAGGCTGTCCCACAGGGAAGGGCATGACGACAGCTGGTAGGGAAGATGCCAAGCATCTTGTCATTGCTAGGATAAGCATTTTTCCTTCTACTCAGACATGCCCAGATTATTCTGGCAGGTTTTTTTTCACTTTTGATTTTATTTGATATATATTATTGCAGATAATACTATTTTATCACCATGCCTCAGCTCCCATTCCCCTGGGAACCCTCTTCAGTGGGGTTATGGTATTCACTGTGGCCTCATGGAGGTCTTAGTCAGTCCCTGTGTGTTCTAGAACATGTGTTCTAGCTGACTTTATTTTACTTTATGTTGTTTCGTTTTTGTTATGTCTTGGTTTTTGTGAGACAAACATGAGTGCTTAGTGTGAAATAACTCTCTATATCCCAGAAAGCTTTCTCTTTCATACCTTGAAGTCTGAAAAAGATGGTTAAGGATGGCTTGTTTTTCTGAAACTATTTGGGAGAATTTGGAGGCGTGCCTACAGAGCAGATGTTTATTGAACCAAATAATGGTTGCTTTTAAGGGCTATTAGTGGAGCCCTGTTTCTCTGAGGCTCCAATCAGATGGCATATGTGGCTTTTAATAACTTTACACCTGTTTAGTCAGCCATGAAGACTATGGTATAAAGAGGTCAGGTTAGAAATGTGAATAAAATAGTTATTGAGCAGAATCTTCAAGTGTGGACACTGCAGGTATGTGGGGGGGGGTGTTTACATATATACAACCAAAGCTAAATGAAAAAGTAAAAATAAACTTTATATGTGTAGTGAAGTTGATATTAATAATTTTGAAATTTTGAAGCTGAAAAGAGGAAATATATTTACCTGCTTGGGTCTTGATTCTCTGAGATATTTAAATATAGCACCAAAAATAGAGTAGCCAGTAATCATTAGCAAGATATTCCCTCAAATTATTTTTAAACAACTATTTGAAGATCATATCCCTCTCATTTTCAGGTCCCTCTTCCTAGTCACTTTTTACCATCATGAACTGCACTTACCTGTTTTCCCTAGCTCTTTGTTACGATCCTCCTTCACATGGCTGCTAAGAATAATGCTCAGAGTTACCCAGCCATTGAGATGTCTGCATATTAAAGGAGGATGACAGAAAATGCAGAATAATTCAAGACCAAAAATACTTACCCTCCAGTGGTGGATTTTAAGCACATAATTTAGATGGAAGTGAGATAATCTTGGACAGGTGGTCATTTTGTTACATGGAGCTAAATTAACACAATTAACATGTAATTATCTGATTTCACATGAGGTATTCAGGGGAAGTTGTTTTATAGCAGAGAATAGTGATGTCCTTCACCATTGCAGATTAAGTATCTTAAATACAAAATTGCCAGATTCTGAAATGTTCTAAATATCAATGTGCCACTGTTAGGACCCCGGACCCCCAACTCAAAAGAAGACTCTGACCAACTCTCCTATGCAACACGCAAAGGGTTTTATTAAAAATAACCAGGCATGCCCAGGGCTCAAGTGCGTGTCCATAGCCAGACAGAGGCAAAAAAGCCAAGAGCTAAATTCAGCAGACGCTTTAAAGGAATCCAAACATACATCACAATTCAGGGAATCTTTACAGGCTTTTCTAGTAACCTGGGCATTTGCACATTCTTTCCATATCTATAGAACCCATTCTCAGTCTTTACTGGGCTTAACCACAGATGCAAGATTACAGGGAAACAAAGGCAGGATTATAGGGGCAGGGTGAGGTGGGGGAGCCATACCAACATACCATTCTGAGGTAGATATTTCACTTTTCCTACTTCATTTTATTAATAATTAGCTCCCTCCTGTCCTGAGATTTTCTACTTTTATTCTAATTTTTAATTTTTCTCTAACACCACCAGCAGACAGTTTCACACCTTATCTCATGTGAGGGGTTGCAGTTAAAATGCAGGTACACTGAAAGTATTGCCCAATTACCTTCATGCTAGATATAGAAAGTGTATCTGGAACTTAAGTGAATTTTTGTTTAGGCTTGGGTCCCATCACCATGATGTCACATCATTTATGCACATATATATATATATATATATATATATATATATATATATATATATATATATATATATTTCAAAATCTAAAATAAGTCTGAAATCTAAATCCCTTCTATTCAAAAATTTCAGATAAGGGTTAATCAGCCTCTATAGGATTGTGGATGCTGACTCTTACAGTTTGCATCATGCTTAACTCAGACAACTCTGCTTATTCCCAGCTTGCAGCATAAGTAAATCGAATGACAACAAGTAGGGATTCGCTACAAAAATGCAGGGCTTATTTGCACATAACATTTACATATATAGATTCTAACCTGCATCCCTTAGGGCCATGTATATCTCAGTAGTTTACTGAATTAACTGGGGTTAGGTAATTTGGAAAGCTGGGAACATGAATCACTGTACAAACCTGGGAACACTTTGTCTACTTTATATGCATCACTGTAACTCCCTCTATCTCACTCCATGGTGCTGGTTCATATTTATCTTATTTACATTCTCTGCCAGATTCTAGGTAACAGATATAGTTTGTGATAATTTTCAGGACAATAGTAGTAGGAATCCAAAGCTGGCAATAGACATACCTGTAATGGACTGAATACTTATGGTCTCCCCCAAATTCATATCTGACATCCTAACCTCGAAGGTAGGAATTGTATGATGTGCCTTGTTCATAAAAAGTCCATTCTTGTGATTGGGATTATAAGAGAGACTCTGGGCAGCTAGCTTGTCTCATCTACTGTCATTGTCAGCCACACACCACTGGGATGAATCTTCAAACCAGGCACAATTTGGGGGAGGAAAGTATTTATTGAAACTACAGATTGAAGGGAAGTTCTGTTCACAGGTTCACAGGTTCACAGGTGACCAGCCCCTTTCGCCATTATGGAACAGCAGTGTGTGACTGACTATGACATGGCACCGTCTTTAATCCCAGCACTTGGAAGGCAGAGGTAGGAGGATCACTGTGAGTTGGAGGCCAGCCTGGTACTACAGAGTGAGTTCCAGGTTAGCCTGCGCTAGATTGAGGCACTACCTTGAAAAAAACAAACAAGCAACAAAAAAGACACACACACACACACACACACACACACACACACACACACACATATATATATATATATATATATATATATATATATATATAAAATTTGATGAGTCCTTGAATATAAGTACATAACCATGAGTCCCTCAACACATTAAAACCATGAAACTATGCATCAACTTTATAAGTCTTCTCCATCTTTCTTTATTATTGTTAATTATTATTATTATGAGTGTGATAAGAACACAGCATAAGGTCTACTCTCCTCTCAACAAATTTTAAGAACAAAATACAATATTGCTAACTATGTAAAATATACTATAAATCTCTACAACTTATTCATCTTATATAATAAAATTTGATGTCCTTTGACTAATACCTCCCCATACATCCCATTGTTTCTACTTTGAGTCTGTCTCTTTTATACATGTCATGTTAATGGTATACTATCGGGTTTCTTCAGACAGACAGAATAAACAGGATATATTTTGAGAGGGGTGTGACAGGATATTGTTTGCAAAATTGGCTCACATGATTATAGAGAATGAAATCCTACAACAGACTGTCTCTAAACTGAGACTCTAGAATTCTGGTAGCATGGCTTAGTCCATATCTGAAAACTTGAGAGCCCTAAGGACCATTTAAGTAAATCTTTGAGTCCACTGGCTAGAGAGCTGTGAGTTTTGAAGTCCAAGGACATGGTGCCCATCCACACTGAGAGTACCTCTTCCTCACTGAGTCTACTCAACTCATATGTCAATCATCTCTGGAAGCACACTCACAGATAAACCCAAAATAATTGGTTAAATATCTAGATATTCCTTCATCTGAGATGACACAAAATTCACCATTGTGAGTAGTATCATGTGGTGTGTGTTCTATGTCTGACTTATTTCATGTGGGATAACATTCTTCAAATTCCCATATGTTGGGACAAATTAGTTTCCATCTTTTTAATCTAGTCATCAGTTTGTGGATGGGGAACTTGCTTTTATTCCTTGGCTCTTGTGAAAAGTGCTAAAATGAACACAAGAGTACAAGTATGGCATTGAGACACTGATTTCAACCCCTTTGGTTATATATTCAGAAGTGTGATTGCTAGATCATGCAGGAGACCTCTGTTTAATTTCCTGAGGAATCTTCTTGCTGTTTTCTGTAGAGCTATAGTTTAGGTCCACCAACAGAATGCAATATCCCTTTTTTTCTTCATATCTTCACCATGTTATCTTTTGATTCTTTTTGGTACTAGCCATCTTTGTGATTATGTAGTATCTCATTAGTTTTTACTTTCATTTTCCTGATCACTACTAACATTGAACATTATGCATTTGCTAGCCATGTGTATGTCTTCTCTGAAGAAATGCCTTTTCGAGTCTTTTTGCCATTATCCAACCTGGTTGTTTAGGGTGTTTTGTTGTGCTTTGAATTGCTTTGCTTCTGTTCTGGCTGAGGACATTTTTGTGGACATTTCACACTCACCTCTTATTATGTGGATACTTTGAAAATATGCTCTCCTATTCTACAGGTTCTTCCTCGTTTTGTGATTGCTTTCTTGGATGTCCAGAGCCTTCTGGTTTGATAAAATCTGTCTCATGTGTTTTGACCTCTGTTGCCTGTGTTTTTGGAATCATATCTGGGAGGTCATTGCCAAGGATAATGCCAAGAAGATTCTTCCCTAAGTTTTCCTCTGGGGATTTTATAGTGTCAGATCTTAGGTTTACATTTTTTTCTTGCTTTGAATTTTTTTTTTTTTTGACTATGTCTATCGAGAGCTAGGGAGGTAGCTCAGTTGATAAAGTGCTAGCTGCACAAACATGAGGTCCTCAGTTCAGATCCTTAGTGCCTAAGTCAAAAAAGTGGTAAATGCCTTCGATCACAGTGCTGGGGAATTGGATACAAAAGAATTCCAGGAGCCTGCTAGAGAGCTAGTCTTGCCAACGCAGTGAGCTCCAGGTTCCGTGAGAGACCCTGTTTTAAGAAATAAGATCAACCTCTGGCCTCCACATGCATGCACACATGTGTGCCCACACATGTGCACATGCATACAAACATGCATGTACACCACACACACATGCACTGAATGTGACTATCCATTTAAACAAAATAATAACAATGTATTTTGGCATTCATAACAAATATAGGAAGAAAATGAAAGAAACTTATAATACATTTAATAAGGGAGAAATTGAAGCATTTTTGTAAGATATTGACACTATGAAGTAGTATAATATTACATGCTGATAAGCTGCAATAATATCATTAGATTAATTACAAATACAAAAGAAATGTAAATACAGAATGAAAAATATATTTATATTAAACGTAAATGTAATAAAGTATGCTTAAAAAATCAGTGCATTTTATTCTATATAAATCATCTTCATTAAAGTTGCTTTTTTAACATTTAGGATTCCAAATCTATTTTCCTACTTTGCAGAAAGCCTCTTCTCATGGTGAGGTACTGATGCTTTCTCATCAGCTCTGCTCGTGATCTTCAATACTTCAGTCCCTGTCTTTTCATTTATCACTCTGAGACAGAGCACACAAAAGTCAAACAATTCTATTCAACTTATTCTCCATTTAAAGTGTATTGGCCAGTTTTAATATTAGTTTTTGTGTGTATTTATGTACGTGGGGGGTGAGTGGGTGTGCACAGGCCACGCGGTGGGAAGTCAGAGGATAAGCTTGGGGCATTGTTCCTCGCCTTCCATCTTGTATGAGACAGGGCCTCCCTTGATGTTTTGTTGTTGGATCAGACTAACTGGCCTGCAAGCTTTGGGGTTCTCCTGACTCCACCTCCCACTGATGTACTGTACTGGGATTACAGATGGATGTGCCACTTTGCACTCAGCTTTTTGTTGGTGCTAGGAATCTGAACTGCAGTCAGCAGGCTGTGGAACAAATGCCTTTAACCACTGTGCAATTTCCCAAGCCCTCAGTTTTAGTAATATTACAAAATATTCTGCCCTTGATTCACTTTATTGGAGATCCTCATTTAAGATTTACCACTGATTTCCATTCTTGAAGAAACTGAGAAATTCAAGATTTAGAACCAGTAAAATTGTAGACTCTTAGATGTGGTTTAATTATCTTAATAATTCAGGGATGATTGGTACCAATTAGAATTTCAAAAACTTCAAATTCCTCAGCTTGGCTTATGATAAACTTTTAGTGAGAACTTCCTTGTCTCCTGGGACTCTTTGGAACACATCCAAGGAGACTGATGTCCCAGAGGAAGTGAGGAACGTGCCCTACTAACAATTCATTATTTTCAGAGCGAAAACCTTGACCTACCGTGAACCAATCCATTATTCACTCTTAATACATTTCTGCTAATCGATGAAGAAACTTTTCCACTTCTTAAAGGACTTAGGAACAGAATTCAACCATGCAAAAAAGCACTTGCCTTGAATTATAGAAAGAGATTGTTTTCCTGTGCAGAAAAAAGAAAGAACACTTTTTCTTTCAATTAGATCGGCTTTATATAATCTCTTATATAAGAGATTCCTTTTTTTTCTCTGTTCACCTATGAGCAAGGCCTCTCCTCTGCACCGGGAGTGATTTTCTGGGATTCCTCAGAGGTGTGAGTATCAACTGACCATGAAAGGGAAAGAACACTACTTTGGATAAGGTTTAGACTTTTCTAGAATGAATGAGTATAGTTAGCTTTGCTGCCTGTATATCTTTAGACAGATTTTAACAAGTGAATCTTGATCTTAATCTCATGGAGAAGGTCACAGTGATGTCCTAGACCTCTCTAAATGCAAGCTGTCTTTATCCCATGCTCCTTACCAGAATGCTCAATACCAGAGCAGGATTTTAAACTAGCTATCTATGTTTCAGTTCCTCTTTAGCATCATCCCCCAAGTAACAAAGCTCATTTGTTTCTTTTTGTGGACTCATGTACTCCATGGCCTTGGTATCTGTACTTTAAGGTTATACCATGTTGAGAATCTTTAAATTTATTTCATTACCACTCTTAAAAATTAAAATGCTCACTGTCAGCAATTAAAATAGCAAAATAAGCCAGGCATGTTGTCACACAATCCCAGCACTCGGGAGGCAGAGGTAAGAAGATCACTATGAGTTCAAGGCCACCCTGAGACTACTTAGTGAATTCCAGGTCATCCTGGGGTAGAGCAAGACCCTACCTCAAAAAAAAAAAAAGCAAAACAAAACATTTATACAAGGCTTGAGACATTTTGCTCTTTGTCCAAATCCAGAAAAGAAAATAAATATATCAACACTTTTCTTAGTTTTTTCCTTTTTTATTTATTACTTGCTTATTTGTTTGCACATGTGTACAAACAAATAAGCAAATATGGGCATGCCAGGGCCTCTTGCCACTGTGACAAATGCCAGGCACAGAGGGCACTTTGTGTGTGTGTGTGTGTGTGTGTGTGTGTGTGTGTGTGTGTGTGTGGCTTTACGTGGATACTGGAGAATTAAACCCAGGCCCAGAGGCTTTGTAAACAAGAGACTTTAACCAACAAGCAATCTCCCCAGCCTGAGCTTTTTCTTCTTCTAAAGATTATGAAAAATTTAAGAAACAGGAAAGTCCCATTATTGTAACAACACAGCCTGGGGAGGGGAATGTCAAGACACTGAGCAGTAAGTCAGGCCATGTGGAGAAGCAGAACCAGAACATAGCAATATTTATGCTATAGAAATAGCATTTCCTATTTAGGGAAAGATGTAGCAAGATGATTAGCATGTGACAAGACTTGTAGGAGAAGCTAGAAACAAGAGCAGACATGGAGACAGATTATGAAGCCCACAATCCCTGCTATCCCATGACCCCAGCACTTGAAACATAAGAGATTAATAGCACATATAGATGCAGGTATTATCAGTCAACACAAATTTACAGGTAACTAAGGAGAGATTGCCGGCAAGCTGTGTGTGTGTATAATCATTCAGGAAGTACATTTCAAGTATTTCCTTCATGCTCAGCCCTATTCTTAGATCCTATATATACCACTGCAGCCCTCAAAGGGTTAGCATCTGTGGGGAAAGACAAGCAGGCAATGCAACTCTGTAAGTGGTCAGATGTAGACAAGCACAGGGCATGGTGGAAGAGTACAGATGTAACTCAACTGAATATGAAAATGTAGAGAAGACTTTCTGTAGAACAGGCTCCTAAGCTGAGATCTAGAAGTCAGATGGGCCCACCAAAAATGGAGAGAGTGGAGAAGGGCATTAAAGCAAGGGGAAGCACATGCACAATAACTGGAGGCAAAGAGGATGCATGCTCGGAGAAGTAGAGTGGGATCAGAGACTATTTCTGCAGAAGACAGGTAGTGGATAGTTTAGGCTTCAGGGACCTGTGTGATCTCTGTTAGAATGACTCATTTCTCCCATTGCAGTGGCCACAGGCAATATGTAAACAGACTGCGGTTGTGTACCGATAACATTTCATTTACCAAAGCAGAGCAGTGCTTGCTACCCTTTGAACCTGAGTGACTTGTTAAAAAACACAGTAGCAATCAGGACTCAGAACATAAAAAGCCTTCAACACATGCTGTGGAAATCATAGATCTAATTCTCCAAGTTGTGGAATGTTTAGCACCTGGAAGTTTTGTATTTTTGTACTATGCAGAGGCTGCCAGGCTCCTCTGCATAGATGAAGACAATTTCATGTCCACCCTATATAGAAAGACCAGGATGAGCACCAGTCATATTGGCCATTTGTGCAAGTTAAAAACCTACTTTCCTCTCTTTGTTTCATGGAAAGTACGGGAGCTTACAGTATTTTACAAAATAATGTGTTCTTGGTCTAAAAAGGAATTAGAAGGGAGTGAAAGTACTTTTCTTCCCTAAGATCTCAGAGAATTCCTGTTACATAGAAAAGAATAATAAACAGCCTACCAATGAACCATAAGCTATCTCTTTCATGGTAAGTTTTCTGTGTGAATTTTAGAAGAACCAAAAATTAAATTTCTAGGTCTATGAATTGGCATATACAGGTAGGACTGATTTATTGGTATAAAAAAAATACTTAGTCAAAAAGGAAGGTTTTTCCTATCCTATGGTCTGGTTCAGCAAGCCCAATGAGGAGGGCTTTTTCCCAGAGGAAAATGGAGGTGGCATCACAAGACTTGCTCATACAATGTATCTAATTATTGGCAATAAATATGTTAATAAAAAAGGAAAGTTTTTGATAAGAATAGTACTTGCTTAACTTTTTTTTTTACTTTTTTTAGGTTAACATCTATAAAGCCCTATCCAATATACACTTTTTAGGTATTTCTATATATCAAGTAATGGGTTCTAGAATTTTTAAGTTAAGTACAATTTTCTACCTCCTAAACAGTTTCCTTCATTTAGTTTGCATAGTTTTATTTGCACTACTTAAGAGAAAAGAATTTGGGTTAGCATGTGAATTCATGAACAAGCATCTATGCTAGACATGGTGATAAATGGCTGGAATCATACTCTCAGGAGGCAGAGGGAGGGGGATCCTCAAGGACAGCCCAGACCACATAGTAAGGTCCATGCCAGCCTCAACTCCATTCCCCACTCCCTGGGAAGAGAAAGAAAAAGAACAAAGGAAAGAAGGAAGGAAGGAAGGAAGGAAGGAAGGAAGGAAGGAAGGAAGGAAGGAAGGAAGGAAGGAAGGAAGGAAGGAAGGGAAGGAGGGAGGGAGGGATGGAGGAGAAGGGAAGGGAATGTCCCACCACTAACATAAGGGCAATAATTTTTAATTCATTTTATAGACATACAATATAGCTTAACTTAAGCATATCTCTAATATAGTCTATTGTCTCTGCTAGGAATATAACTCAGTGGTAGACTACTTGACAAGTATACACAAAACCCTGGGTTCCATCCTGAACACCAAAAATAATTTCTCTTTCAAGAGAAAGATAATTTTCCTTCAGAATATGATGCAGGAGGATTAATTTCTTATGAACTCAGCTCCATTCATGTATATTTGTCATACATACCACCCATCTCCATATTAATTATATGGACTATTGACAGATAAGCAATTACATTTAAAATTATTATTCTCAGGAAAGTATAAGAGTGAAAATATATATATATTTTTGTCAAGTGTACTTAATTCTTTTAAACTCCATTTAAAGCCAATTTAGATGTTCAAGGACCCAGCCAAATCACCAAATCATCAATAAAGAAGGCAAACCTGGTATGCATGTGTATTGTGAGGAGGGATCTGAAATACAGGTTGGTCTGCAGTTATGGATCTGAAATATAGTTAGGACCTTAAGTATAACTGATTATTATTTAATTCTTCCAACTATACTCAACTGTACTTGAAAATTTTAGGGAGTGGGTCAGGGCTGTAACTCAGTGGTGGAGTTTGTCTAGCATACACAAAGTGTTGGGTTTGATTCCTCACATTAATTAATTACTTTATAAAATATATTTTTAAATCCCAACTACTTGTTATTCATGAGAGACACATCTAAAATGTAAGCCAGGGGTAATTATAAAATAAACCAAAGGTAATTTTAAAATAACTACAAAGGCAAGAAGTAAAGAGCTAAAATCTCTTTACTATAAAAAATATCATAAGATTCTCTGCTGTCTTTCTAGGGTACCAAGGGACATGAAAAATGGCACTATGGTCACAGAATTCATCCTCCTAGGCTTTCCTGGTATCCAAGGATTACAAGCCCCTCTCTTTACAGCCATCTTTCTCATCTACATATTAACCCTTGCAGGCAATGGGCTCATTATTGTCATCGTCTGGGTTGAGCCCAGGCTTCAAATTCCCATGTACTTCTTCCTCTGCAACTTGGCCTTCCTAGAGATCTGGTACACCACCACGGTCATCCCCAAACTGCTGGAAACCTTTGTCAAAGCAAAGACGGTCATCTGTACTGCATGCTGCCTGCTGCAGGCTTTTTTCCACTTCTTCCTAGGCACCACAGAGTTCTTGATTCTCGCCACCATGTCTTTTGACCGCTACCTGGCCATCTGCAAACCCCTTCGCTACCCCACCATCATGACCAGCCACCTCTGCCTGCAGCTGGCCCTCAGCTCCTGGCTGGGGGGCTTCACGATCGTGTTTTGTCAGACAATGCTGCTTGTCCAGTTGCCTTTCTGTGGCAACAATGTCATCAATCATTTCTACTGTGACGTTGGTCCCATCTTGAAAGCTGCCTGTGCAGACACCAGCATTTTGGAACTCCTGGGTCTCTTGGCTACCATCCTTGTGATCCCTGGTTCTCTCATCTTTACCATCATTTCTTATGTCTACATCCTGTCCACCATCCTACGGATCCCTTCAGCCACTGGCCGTCAAAAGGCTTTTTCTACCTGTGCTTCTCACCTGACAGTGGTGTCCCTGCTCTATGGGGCTGTGTTGTTCATGTACCTGAGACCCACAGCACACTCCTCCTTTAAGATTAATAAGGTCGTATCTGTGCTAAATACTATTCTCACACCTCTTCTCAATCCCTTTATTTATACCATTAGAAACAAGGAGGTAAAAGGAGCCTTAAGAAAGGCAATGACTTGTCCAAAGACTCATCACACAAAGTAAAACATGCAGTGATACATCAAAATGAGCTTAGTACAGACACAAAGATTAAAAGGAGACAAGACTAGAAAAGTTTGACAAAACAGTCTCTTCTAAATACCATGACGGTTAGGGTCCCCAAAAGAATTTGTTGCATATAAATGAACTGGAAGTTATTCTTTTTTAAATTTCTTTATCTTTTAAGTATTTTTATTTATTTATTTATTTTTAATATTTTATTCATTTTCAAGCAGAGATACAGAGAGAGAGAGAGAGAAAGAGAGAGAGCACACCAGGGCCACTACCTTGTGGGTCTGGCATATGTGGGTCCTGGGGAATTGAACCGGGGGCCTTAGGCACTAGAGGCAAGTGCCTTAACCACTGAGCCATCTCTCCAGCCCAGTATTTTTATTTATTAACTTGAAAGCAGAGAGATATAGAATAGAGACAAAGGCCCTTGCCAGGGCTTCCAGCCACTGCAAACAGACTCCAGATGCATGCACCACTTTTTGAATCTGGCTTTACATGGGTAATGGGGAATCAAACCCGGGTCTTTAATCCCTGTTGGCAAGCACCTTAATCGCTATGAGGATACCAACACAATGTTTGTTCATACAATGTATCTAATTTTGGATAATAAAGATTTTTAAAAAATAATACCAAGACTTCTCTTGGGCTTTCTTAAGAATAACTATATTCGTGGCTATATCCTTTAGATAGATTTTGTTTACAGTGTCAGAACCTGTGTCTGTTTGAATAACATGCTGCACACCCAGATTTTTTTACTTATATGGAATAAATTTGCATATCTAAATAGATATAAGGAGCAGGCCTCGCCTATTTTCATAGTGCCCTCACCTGCTTGGGGGACAGGCCATGGAGATCCACAATAACTATGGCAGGGGAATATGTGAGCCCTGGTGTTGCATTCCCTGTGGCTTCTTCAACAGGGCTGGACTGCAGCTCTGGCTGGCCAGTGGTAGGAAGTGTGTCTGTTGGGCTAGCTGTTGGCTCTGGCTCAGCCTCATTGAAGGTCACAGATCAATTCTGATCAGCTGTAAGTCAGAGGGGAGTTAGTCAGTAAATAAGGGAGAAAGTGATTGTCCAAAACTATGAAGGTAATATTCAAAAAAGAAGAAAATTATGGGGTGAAGAGGGGTCTATGGGAAGGAGTCAGTAGAAGAACTCCAAAGTCGGTGTCTCTGAGAAGCACCTCAGGGATGGGGAGGCCTAAAGCTCAGTTTGCAGCTATCTCTGTAATGTTACTCTATCCCCTCATTAAACATGTAGTAAAGTTTTCATATTACCAACTGTATGCCTGCCATTGTCTCTCTCTCTCTCTCTCTCTCTCTCTCTCTCTCTCTCTCTCTCTCTCTCTGTGTGTGTGTGTGTGTGTGTGTGTGTGTGTGTGTGTGTGTGTGTGTGTGTGTAAGCCAAGGTGAAGTTAAGCTTCACATCTGGATAGGACACAGCCCTTAGAAAAGCTTACAAAGAGAGTCACAGAATCTGCAGAAATTTTAGGAATAAAAACAAAAAAAATTTCAGGAAGAATTTTAGATTTGCATGGACTAGAACAACTGCTGAAAGTTATCTAATTGTACAGGAACAGAGACATCTGGGTTATACTCATTCTTGAACAGATTTATAAAGAAACTACTTTTAGTTTGATAAACATTGGCTTCCTAGGATCTAGTCTATTACCTATTCAACCCACCTTGGACTTCATTCAAAACGATGCTCATAGTTATTTATATGAATAAGAACATGACACATTCCAAAAGAAGTCTTTGTAATCCTCTCCCTAGCCATCAAAAAATGATCTCCCAAGCATGGGACACTGCTATATAACAGTGACCACCATGACAAGATGTACACACCTGTACATAGCGGCACTCAACCTAGGTGGGTAATCAAGGGCTCTCTGATTGGTTAAGAGATCCACTCAGTGTCAAGGAACCCTTAGATGGAACTGGATTCAAGCCAAATTCCTATGGAGACCAAGAATCCAGACTCCAAGGTGAGACTTCCACTAACCATGGACTTAAAGAGAGGCTACACCCACTATAATTTCAACAAGTTAACAATGCTTGTCTCATTTAACCTATGCTGATCTCTCTGTAGAAGAATCTGTTTTTATTTTTCAGAAGGCAGTAAGAATGGTGGACAACCCAATTCTACCAACAAGACCAGAAATGAGAGCTGACTCCCTGGCAGGACATGAACCACCCCTAACACATCAGCTAAGGTCCAGGTGAAACCACAGTGGAAGTGGTGAGATGTGCAAGAGTGTTGCTTCCACAGTGAGCCTGACAACCTGTGTCAGGATGATGGAGACAAACACCTAGGACACTCACAATGTTGCAAAGCAGAAATCGAGAGGCTTCTAAGAGCTCAACACTAACGCAGACTTAAAAATCACCCACCATGGTTCAGGGAACTTTGTAGAACAGGAGGTGGAAAGATTGTAAGAGCCATGGTGGGGGGAATATCCATTGCCTCCTGACTGACTGCTGCTCGCACCACTCACAGACCTCCATTCCATGGAGCATTCCAGCAATCCCACTGAGGAGAGCCCTCAGGGGAATGGGGGAAGGGAGGAGGGAGGAGGGAAGGGTGGTACCAACACATGAATTATACATACAAAGTTTCTACTTATTAAAACATAAATAAATAGTCTCCCTGAGGACATAAACTACATTTGTGTTCTTCTCGCCTCTGTTCCATAGATCCAACACAATATCTTGAACTAGTAACTAATTGCTCAATAAACCAACGAAGAGTGAACAACCAGATAAGTGGACTCTCAGAACTCAAGTCACATCACGTATGGATTATATTTCCTGTAGCTCTTCTATATAAACATCTCATACTCCAAGTTTTCAAAGTATAAACTGATTCCCACAAATGATATTAGATTAGAATCCCTAGTGGGTACCATTCATAGAAACAAATTCCAAATTTAAAAAGAAAGGAGAGAACCAAAAAGAACTAGAATAAAACACAGAAATAAATCTTGATGCAGAAAAGATGTTCTTAAGAGACATAATTCAAAGTCACAGAGAGTGCTAAATAAAAAAACATCTAAAGTAAGTCAAAAGCAATAGAAAATGGGCAAATTCGTGGAAATAAAACAAATTACCAAAAAATATAGAAAGATGTTTAGTGTCACTATAAATCCTGAAAAAGCAAAGTAAAGCAATGAGATATTACTCTGCCCACCAAATTGGCCAAGATTTGCAAATTTGGCAGCATGCCAAAGGACACTGATATGGGAGAAATATTCACATACACTATGTAAATTTCTGGGCTGGAGAGATTACTCAGTGGTTAAATTGCTTGCCCATAAAGCCTAAGGACTGAAGCTCAATTCCCCAGTACCCATGTAAAGCCATATGCACAAACTGTCACATTTATATGGAGTTCATTTGCAGTGGATGGAGGACCTGGTGTGCACATCTCCCCCTCTCTGGTGGCACGTGCCTTTAATACCAACATTTAGGAGGCTGAGGTAAGAGGATCACTGTGAGTTTGAAGTCAGCCTGAGACTACATAGTTAACTCCATGTCAGCCTGGGGTATTTTGAGACCCTACCTCAAAAACAAAAATAAAAAGAAAGAAGAAAGAAAGAGGGAGAAGAGAGGAGAGGAGAGGAGAGGGGAGGGGAGGGGAGGGGAGGAGGAGAAGGAGGAGGAGTGTAAACTTCTATTCATTTGGAAAGACAACAGTTTTCCTTAAATGTGTATAATCTAAGAGCCAGTAAAACCTTTCCTCAATTATCTGTTCCAGAGTTGGTAAGGAGTATTGGGATTCAGGATAGAGTCCTCAAACTCCAAACCCTGCTTTACTTTTTAAAAAAATTAAATAAACCATGACTGAGAGGGGTAATTATTAAATTATTATATCTATTGAGAAGTCAGGAGAGGGAAGGAAAAGTGTGTGGACCAAGTAAGGAGGAATAAGAGCACCCACGTGGTCTGAGAGACCACTCAGAGACTCAGTGGTCCTGGAATAAACATGAAAAAAAAAGTTAGGAAAGGAAAGAAAATGTAAGAGCACCCTGCCTTGTGAAGTGCAGGAGCAGGTAGAGAGCCCAGGAGAGTAGGGTCCCCTCCTTTCACAAGGCTGAGATGAGCGTGGCTTACCAAAACCTAGAGGTTCAGAAAACTGAACTGATCGGCCAAGAAGATAGCTTAGCTTGCCCTGGTAGGACTTTATAGCCTCATGGTAATAGCCCTGGTTCCTGCCTCCTGCCTCAGATGAGCCACAGACACAGCTGATTGGCCCATGGTGCCAAATTCTGGGGTCTTAAACTTGACCAACCACACCATCAGGATTGGATTTGAATTCTAGTAGAGACCTTCCCCATCCCCAAGGAGGGTCTCAGATGGAAGAACAAACAGGTTCAGCAAGAGAAAAGAAGTAAGATCATTCCAAAGTAAAATAGGAGGAAGCTAACTTATTTAGGCAATTTCACTTAGGGACTGAGGCCCAGAGGGAACCAGGAGGATGCCACTCCACATGCCACCTTGTCCTGGCACAAGAATGAAAATTCCTGGCAAAACTAGAACTTTGTGTCTAACAGAGACTGATCTACAACACCTCGTGCTGTCCAGAGTCTAGCGCTATGCCCACCCAGCCAATCCATGTGTGGGGAGACTCTGGGATCCATCCTACAAATTTATTAACCAATCAGATTTCTCCCTGCCTACCTGAATCAAGCACTATAAAGGTGGTGGCCATGCCCTTTGGCTCTTGCTCATGACTCTTTACATCCTAGGACATTCTTACTGGCAGCTCTCATCATCCGGTGTGGACCCCCATCATGTGAGTTTCTGTCCCTGTCCTCACCCAGCAGCCTGGTTTGGTGAGGATGAAAAACCCCTGTTTCTTAATCCTCAGATCCACCCTCTCCTCTGTCTCTGGTTTATAATTTTTTTACTAGTTACACTTATGGACTACGTGTGCATTTACACTCTGGATCTACCACATGGGTGCCCTTGCTAACTTTTCTCTAACCTTCCTCCATAGCAGATGCCATGCGTGTCCCTCTGCTAAGCTCTCTCAGTTCGTTCCCTGACTTCCGTCTAAGGGAAAGCAGACAACGAATGCCCTGTGTATCTCTTCCAGGTCTCCCTACACTTGCTCCTGGATTCCACTTTCCACGTGCTAGTGGCTCCCTCTAATCGGTCCTTGGAAGCCTGTTTTTCCCATAGACGCTTGTGGCTCCATGCTAACTTCTCTCTAAATGCATTCTAATTTCTCTTTAATTAAGCCTCAGTTTCTTTTAGCTTTCCATGCGTTCGCAGCTTCACTCCACTTTTTTCCTAAAACTTATCTCTCTTGAATATGTTTTCCACATAAAAGTGTCTTCTGGTCTTCCTTCCCAGATCTCATTTTCCTTTTAATAAACTCCACAATTTGTGATTTCTCCCCAAATAAACTCAATGCTTCATAATTTGTCTTCTCCAATCCACCTTTATTATTCTTAATTAAAGATTGGGAAAGAACCCAAAACTTAAGGTTCATAAATCTGGGGACCTCCCGCAGAACTCCAAAGTCCTGCATCAGATATTCTATGGATATCTAGCCAAAGTGGATACTGCAAAGACAAGCCCAAAGGTATTCCTGCTTTTGCTTTGGGGTTGGGGGCCTGGGAGGAGTCACCCTAACTGCCTCAGAATGACACATGCATACACTCACAAAGATGATCATTATAGCACTGTTTGTGATGGCAGCAACTGTAAATGACAAACACGGTTTCAATAGGCAAATAGTATTCAGACTACAGAATGCTATGCAGAAAATCAAAGGGATATGTGTGTCTATGCCAACGGACAGATCTTCAAAGAGCAGTGCTAAGAGAAAACAAACCAACATCAAGATAAGCCCAAGGGCTGAGGATATATAGCTCATTGCCCGAAGCACTGGGGTAGAGCCCCAGCACCACAAAAGCAAATGGGCAAATGAGCCAGGCACATCAAGCACAACACAAAAATAATATGGCCTTTTAGGTTCAGAATATAGAAACCACTGAAACAGTTTCTTTTGCTGTTCAACAAAGGAGTGGTGGAGATTCAAAGGAAAAAATGTGGGGAGAGAGCTCAGAACACCTAGTAAGAAGAAGAAACGTCTTGAAGTCTTCTTGTTGGAGAAGGAGCAAGGGAGGGTCTTCCACTGCCTTGTAAGGAGTATTTGCCCACACTGTATGGGGTTTCTGCTTCATGGGGGGAGGTTGCACTTTTCTGGAGCCATACCATCCAAAGTCTTTGGAAAGTGGGCTTTGGATGTCTTATTTGAGATCTAAAGATGCTAGCTACCCAGCTCTGGTACTAGGAATTACCATAATAGATGGTATTGATTCTATGACCCCCAAACCTAGCCTGAGCTTGCTTCTATGGAGAGGTAAAAAGCAACTCTTTACACATAATGTATGTAAAATTATAACAAAAAGCTTTGAAAACAATCATTTCATACTCATAAGAATAGCTAACTTCAAGCCATGCAATACCTAGGCTATGGGGACATTTAGATTCAAAACCACCACATTCCTGATCCATGGAGATATGACTAGACAGTCTCCTACCACCATGACTATGCCTTGTCTACTGAATGCTAGCACTCCAGAGGCAGCGGTAGAAGTAAAAGGATCAGCATGAGTTTGAGGCCACCCTGAGACTACATAGTGAATCCCAGGTCAGTCTGGGCTAGAGGAAGACCCTACCTAAAATAATTAATTAGTTAATTAATTAAAATAAAATACAAAAAGAATAGCTAACTTCTACAGAGAGGCAAGTTTAAATATACACTCAAGAGGAAGTATGAGTTTCTCAAGAATGAAAATCCAATAGCTGGGACCTTACCTCATGGTGAGGGCAAACTTGAATGGATTATTAATGATTTAAGGTGAAGGGAACCTTCTGGGTATGAGAATTTGGCACAATTATAATAGAGTTTACTCCTCTTTTCTGTCCATATATATATATATATGTGTGTGTGTGTGTGTGTGTGTGTGTGTGTGTGTGTGTGTGTGTGTGTGTACAGAGAGCACTGGTTGATGTAGTATGGTGCGGAATGCATAGAAATGTGCAAAACTAATGTTATGGAGATGCCAATGTAATGAAGCAAAGCCTTGTTGGTCCCAGCAAGTTTGGGTAGTCCTCTGTCTTTACTGTTTAAGTAGTCATGTAATGGGAAAGCTAGGGTTCCAAGAAAGTTAAGGTACCCAGCTAATTTCAATGTACCTTAAAACTTAAGAGTGCCTGGATTCTTGTTTCATAAAATTAAAGAATTAAAATTATAGACCACCAGAGGATCAAGTGTAGTGGGAGGCTTTATTTTAAAAGGAGGAAAGGAGGAGGCGGAGCAAGATGGTGGCCGAGTAACAACTTCGCCAGGACTCTCCTAAAGGTTTGACCCCCCTCAACTGCTATCCAGGCTTTGGACACCGGCCGAACCCGAGTTCGAACTCTCCATCCCTCTCTGCTCCCCTGTGGAGCAGAGGGCCGAGCCCTCCCGCCCCGGCTGGCTCCCGCCGCCATTATCCCCCGG